>JAODXP020007795.1:0-78838 GCA_027497455.2 Sardinella longiceps | reverse complement strand
CTCTTATTATAGCCTTGTGAAAGTGACTAAGAATTCTGAGATTGTCTCAAATTAACACACTTCTGTAGTTGCAACTTGTCCAAACTCCAACCCAAAATGAAAGTTGTTGATTTTCTGGGCTGATATGACTAGAAAATAGTCCCCTCATATTCTGAATGAGATTAGGTGCCTTAGCAGGCTTGAAAATCACATAATGTTTGCCTTAGTACACTTTGCAGAAGACTCCGCAAAACTACCAGAATTCATAGCCACTTTTGAACAAGACAGTAGGAGACCTGTAGGAGAGATAATATGAGATATGCTAATGGTCTAATCTTTCAATGATCTATGCTAAGCTACAGCTAAAAGTCCTACCACCATAGGCAAAATGGTGGAATGTCACTTCAAGTTAAAAAATGTTGGATGAAAATAAGTTTTTATGGCGAGTGATTACAATAGTCATACCAAAGTAGTCCAAATAATGAAAACAGCAAGTGACACTGGACACAGTCATCTTAGAATCGACGTTGGAATTCTTGCTCTGTCTCCTCGAAGTCCACCACCGTCCAAGGAAAAGGGGCTTGGTAGTGTGTGTTGCTAGGCAATGTCGTTGGACGTCCGAGTCGTGTGGACAATAATGCAGCATTTGATTATATAGTTTTTTCTTTGTGCGTTTGGGCCCTGATTATTTAAGACACAGTGTATGGTTTCAGAAAATGTATTAGATGTATGAACAAACAATATGTGTGTATATGTGTGTTTGCAGGTCTTGTTTATCTTATTTTAAAGCACCTGGTGGACAAATACAACCTGTTCTATACATGTGGACGCTCTGAGCTAGATAGGCGGGTACACCATGCGGCTGTCAATCAAGCCATGGCTGCTCCATTCATCTGCCTGCTGTGGATTTACTTGTACTCTGTGTTCCGAGAAGGTACAGTATCTTCCATTCACCTTCAAATAGGCAATCTGTCGCTGAGTGTGTTCCTTTGCTAGTCAAGGATAATCACACCTGAGCCTATTTCTTTATTTGCTCTCTGTACTGCATCTGTGCCACTGGACCTTAGTTAATCTCACTTCCCTGTGTCTGTCTACCTCTGTTGCTCAATCCATGTCAGTCTGCTTTGTTCTTTCCAAACTGTATTTTTTTTGTGTGCCAGTATCGGTAGTCTATGCCTTTCCCTGCTTCTGTTGTAAGATATCATTGTATATACTTAAAAAATGATGAGTACATTCATACCATGACACCATGTCATCCTGGTAACAGGGGTCATGACACTGACAACCCTTTTCAACATGGGGCTCTTATTCACCACTGTCCTGGTCTGCATTGCCCTATCCTGCTTCGACCACTTCAAGGATCGGGTGAGTGAGTTAGCTGAGGCCTCAGCAGCTGTAGTAGTTGTAGCTGGAGAGGCTTACTGTAAAACTTCTTTGTGCAAATGTACAGTACAGTACAGCACAGTAAACTGGCAGCAGTTTCTCCAGAAACATGTTGTATTATTTCCAGTCCTTTAGTGAATTTGAAATTACAGCATTACATTGCAAATAGAGATATTGTGCACTGTAAAAAGTCAAACAATGTAGAACTTTTAGTGGTTGGATGAACTTTGCAGTTCCCAGAATGCCCTTGTGTCACTTGAGTTCTATTGGACATGGCACAAACCATCATGGAGATGACTATTCACAACACAGTAGTTCTAGTTATAAGCTCTGCAAATAGTGGCATCACTGAGTCAGTTTGAGCTGACATCATAACCCATTAGTTACTTATAGTAGGTCATAAGGTCTATGCTGCAGGGTATATCTGAATGTGTGTAAACAGCTGTATATCTGGGTCTATATCCCATTTACACAAACCCATATAATAGAGTTTTGCAATTTACTGTAAACTGCTATATGACATGAATGAATATATAGTGTTAAGATTTGCAGATTCATGAAATTTACAGCAAGAGCTTACAGTGATCTTTAGCTGAAGCTGGAATTATCAAGTTGAATTCTCCTTTAATAACTTAATTTTAAGATGGCAGTGACCAGAAAAAACAAGTACTGTGTGTATAATATAGTCTTCTCTTCTCATGGTGATCAGCAAAAGAGCCAGGATGAAGAACAACTGAAACCTGAGGATCTAGTGAGTGCACACACACACACACGCACACACACACACGCACGCACGCACGCACACACACAGCATATTAATAATTCATGCCTTTTAAGTTGCTACTAACCACTCCGATACTGACCAATAACATTTTTTTTATAACAATGCAGTTTACAAATTTAGGAGTAAGCTTATGTGGGTTGACGAAGGGATGGGACAAATATATCATCATGATTGAATCTGCGCTGTCTTGGAGAACAAAGACCTGTGTCTCATCATTTTGTAAATGAAATGGAAAAGTAGGATGACACACTCTCCTGTGCTAATTGAGCAGACTACGCCATACTACACTTATCGAGTAGACTATGCTATGACCAAACATTCCTATTAGTGCTGGCAAACTATTGAACATCTGATTAATCACAGTTTTTTCCATGGTTAATAACCTTGGAAACACATTTACCCTGGTAAAAATGTGGATGCTAGTATAGGTTTGCCTAGGTAAGACCCTGATGATAATTAGCTGGCTTGGTCATCTCAAATGGGACAATTCACACCTATCCCTACCCTCACTACATCAAGTAACTTATTGAACAAGATACACAATAGGCTAATACATATCTTTCATACATAACTGCTGTGATTTGAACTTTTGTAAGAGATGAGCTACGTAAAAAAAAATCTCGCCAGTCTATTCCGTCTCAGTCCTGAAAGCCCTTTCAACGGGCGCAGTCACAGGCGCAGTCTCAGATTATTAAAAAAAAAATCAGTTTCAGCACAATTTCCATGATTAATCACCTTTAATCGCAACTAATTTCCTCCATGGATGCTAGGCAGACCCGGCGCCAGACGCAAATTGGTGGGCGGGCACTGCGTTACTTGAGGGGGGCACCAATTTTTTTTTTAATCTGTGATAGTATATGTCAAGGACGTGTCTAGGAAAAACGGAGATACTCTTTTCTGACATTCGCATAGGAGAGTTCGTTTGGTTTTGGGGATGAAGGTAGAAGACATCATGCGTGCATTAATTAGGTCTATATGCATGTTGCAGTCGTACTTTTGCATTACCATTTAATGCCCTTGTTTTGAAACGCCAAGATTTCGCACAACCCAGGAAAAACTGATTATGACATTGTAGGCTTGGATTCACAATGTCATGAATGAATATATGAATGTGTGCTTATTTCAAAGGAATTACTGACCTGGTTTAGACTTCACCAACTTATCAGTTACACTCAGGCTACAGCTGCCCGCTCCAGCAAGGGAGAGGGCTATTCCCCCTCCCCTTTTCCCTTCCACTCGCTGTGAGACCAAAAGCGCGCCTGCACGAACCTCAGTACTCGCAAATGGCCATTATCAGAAAAATGTAATTCACATACAGTGCAAATGACGAGCTAAACAAAAGAATGCATAGCCTAGTGTGATGTCGGCGTGTCATGGACACTCTCAAACAAAAGTCTAGGCCCTACTGCTTTTTCTCGAGTTTCCACACAAAAAAAAACATAATCACGAATAGAGCAAAATCGCACCATTTCATCCACAATAGATAGACTAACTAACCCATTCAAATAGATAACCCCTTCAAATGAACACATTTAACATAAATATATATATATGGATTTATTCATTCACATTTAGATTCCCTTGCATATTCTGTGACAGAGAAGTCGGAGACAATAACAGAGAAAGTAGTGGGTTTGTATTTTTTTCCCGTCAGTTTTCTCCTATCCATTGGCCAAGCTTGTAAGCAAAAAGACAGATCGAACACAGTGCGCCATCTGCACGACCACTAAACTGTAGGCCTACTGACTGTAGTAGCCTACACACTGCAAAGTTGTTTCCAAAGGTCAGCTAGATGTGTTTGAATAAAAGTTGGCGTTTTAATAATAAAAAAAATCAGCAGCCGTCTGCGCCTCCGAGGCTACTGCATTCTCATTCTGAATTGAACCAGCAAGCAACCGCAGAAGCCAGTTGCACATCATAGGCTATTCTCTTAACAAAACTCGTAGCTGAAAAACTATGTTCAATCAATGTCATGAAACTAAATCAAGTTTTTTCACGTAGTTATAGTCCTACATGTCGAGGTTATATTTCCGATCTTTTGATTCAGTCAGTGGCGTCGGTGGGCGGGCACAAGTGCCATCCAGGGCGGGCACGGCACCCCAGGGCCCGCCCATAACGCCGGGCCTGATGCTAGGATATAGGTTGCATGCTTATTTTGCCCTGGTAACACCCAGATGATAATTAGCTGGCTTGCTCCTCTCAAATGGGACAATTTACACCAATCCCTACCCTCACTGATTCATTCAGTGATTAGGTCAGTATCTTTCTACATCATCAAGCCTGTACTTATGTGCTCTTTCCTTGGTGCCGTGCATTTGGGTACCAATGCCCCTGCAGAATGTGAGTGATGGAATTCATATGTAACTTATAAAAAGTACTTGCATTAGTGTGAACAAAAATGCACACACTGTACACACACAAGCACAAATGGGAAGAATACAGACATGAAGGAATCTGTCTTGTGTTTTGACAGGTCAACAAGCTTGTAGAATGCGACCTCATTGATGACCCTGAGAACAAACCACCACAGAACCAGACTCCTGGCCAATCCCTGAAGGCCACAGGCAGAGGCCCCACCCCCTATAACACAGACAGCAACCCACTAGCTTTCCATATGGACATACATTGACTGTTACTCAAAGCCATGATGAACAGTGGTGTGGACCCAATTTGTGTGTGTCATCCAGCTGTTCTCAATATTTGTATTAATGTTCTCAAATGGTTTTAGAAACCTCTTATGGATGACATTTACCAAGGACCATAATTGCAAAAAAGTTTAAGCTAATCTTACTTAGGCCTACTATATTTTGTGATCTTAAATTGTATGGTCTGTCTAACATTTGGCAAGGTTCACTGTATGTGCTTTCTGTTGTGTATATTCTTAACTTTTCTACAGTGTTTTGTTCCTTTTTGATTAAACTATGTTTTAGCTGGCATGGAGCGTTTTGCCTGGTTACATAGCAAAGCAGTAGCAGTAAGAAAGGAGAAAAACTGTTGGTCACTTGACCAGGAAATAAAAATTCTTGAGTTGGCGCCTGTTCTGTTGTCTATGACTTTTGAACTTCTTCTATTAAACAGCTAGAACATGATAAATTAATTTCTGAACATGCTCAGTCTTACAGAATTCAGGAATCAGGTCTCATTTGTGTAAAAGCAATGTATTATTAAGTCAGAAAACAGTATTCCTATCTCAAAACAATTGCCATAATTTAAATTACAGTATGTCTAGTTACTGAGAAAATATTAATGTCATCTACTCAGCCTTACTGGGTTTTGGGTTGATCGGAAGGAGCCTCCACTGTCTTAGTACAGAAAACAGTAAATATTTACCAATTAGGACAGGCCAGGTAGTGTATAGTCTACTTCTATCTTGACATCAATATAAATGTTTTTTTACTAACCCCCCAAATAAAGTGAAGCTTGTCATTTAAAAAGTCAAAGGACACAAGAGACACAGCTTAGAGTAAAAGAAAAATATAAACGTCTAATTTAATGTAAAACTTTAAGTCAAGAAATACAGTTAATCAAGAGCTGCTACAACCAAAGGTTACAAAGACTGAATTTCCATCTAACTTCTTTAAACTCAGACTCTGAGTTCAGGTAAGGAGCAAATTGTCTGGTTACTGTAAGTGCAATTAGCTGGTTAAGCAAGACTATTGGTAGATTGTAGCCTATGGTTTTTCTTTGTTCAATTCATGAGCTGCATACAGACATTTAAATTTAGACTGATAAAAAATGATCCCTTATTGATTACACAGAATAAAACACCAGCATGTTCACATTGGACACACATTTTAACAGTAAGGTTTTGTGTCATATCATTAAACGATGGTTAATACATTGTAACAACAAGATATATGTCTCATATCATTACAAATAAATGAAATAAAAGATATTAAACAATCATATTGTTTTCTACCTTTATACTAGCAGACAGGTGCTCAGGTTGCTGATCAAGAGTGGCCAATACAGCTGTTTGCTTGTGGTTGCTTGTTGTTCAGTATCTCTTGGTTAGGGATATTTCCCTGTCTGTCAGTATTTTCTCTCATTTGGCTCCATAAACTGATGGGGGTGGGGGTGGGGCTACTGCCTGAGGAGCATTAGGCCCAGTGGCCCATGTAGCAGGTGACGGGCATGTTCCCATAAAGGCCTGTTGTAACGCCTTGTTGTGTGGTAAAGTAGCCATACTGTGCCTGTATTTGTCCCTGTGATTGTGCCACTCTTGCATATGGATGGAGGCTCAATAGCATTCCTAATATGGCACTTGGCACTCTGGTAATTCATGATTTATCCTTTTGGAAGTTTCCATTCCTGGGTTGATTGACAGGTCACCATGCAGTCACAGTCCTTTACAGTACAGTTTGATTAAAACAACTAAGAGGAAAAGTCAAGAGATGCTTAAGGTTTTAGGCCCAATTCACACCAAAACCTGTTTGTGGTGTGTACAAGGTGTGGACATTATTTAGCATATAGGAGGAGAAGACATTTTCTTGTCTGTTTTCCTTCAGAATTCTATTCTATTCTTCTAATTTTCCATGGCCTAACCTCTGAATTGCTCTCCCAGGGTGTAATGTAAGAATCCCGGCTTTTTATTATTTTATTAAGAGTCTCAGGCTCTCTTTTATTCACCTCTTACAATTACAATTCCCCTAAGTCACCACCAGAGGGGGTGGGAGACCCAATTCTCCTTTAACTATACTGTTACTCAGACCTGCAGTACCTTATTGAGCCTAAGTTGTAGTGCATAGAAGGTGATCAGTCTTCTATGACTATTTAATCTAGACCAATATAAAACAGGTTTAGAGTTGGAGAATTTAGCTTACGTATAATTGGTTTGGTTTTAAATGGTTATAAAACACAGGTACTTCTAACATTCAGAATAGTCTATAAGATTTGTCTCTTAAAGGCATTTACTGAAATGTGAAAAGTTATCTTACCAATCCTTTTCGGAGATGTAAGGAACCAAACGAGAAGCGAGTTTAAGGTTTTTCTCTTTTTTGGTAAGTTTACTTGTTCAGTACTTCATAAATATACAAGAAGCACGGCACTTGTTACAACTTAGAAAATAAATGAAGTTACAGACAAACGGTTAAGACTTCTTCCTAATGTAGAAAGCGCAATTCAGAGCAAGTCTTCGTCGCAAGCAATCGGCATCCAGCAGAAGTCCCAGCTTTGACACACGAGGAGTAGGGGATGGCGCGAGGTCGTCTCGGTTGAAGCGTCCTCCAGAAGCGTATCCTTCAGCTCAAAACCCGGGTGTATATATACCAATCCGTCGTCATAAACCCCCACTATGTTTCTCTGTTAATGCCGACTTGATCAGTCATGTGAATCATTAATTCAAATCTTGCACAATTCTCATCCGGCACTTGAAAAACACTGCCGATTGAGCACTATGCTAGATTTAATCACAGATGACCTTCAAGAAACATTCCAGATTTTACGACTATCAAATCCTATATATGAATAAAACATGACTACTAAGAAGAATGCTACTAATCCTACTTGACATTTACATTAATAAATCACCATTCATTACTTCTAGACATACTACCTACAAAGACATTCCAGTTACCCTAATGGGTAACACTTTACTTGACGGGTGAGTACATAACACATTCATAGCAGCTTTCATAAAATGCTCACAAAGCATTCATGACTGTTTCATAAGACATGACTCCACCTTCATACGCAACCCTTCATAAATGTGAAAGTTAGAATGCCGATAACCTATCAAAATAAAAGTCCAGTGGTCTCAAAGCAGAACTGCCATTTATGCTTGTCAGCTGATCACATCTTAATATTTCATGAATATCTTAGGAAGTCTACTTCAAATGTCACTTTACTATACAGGTTGTGAAGTATTCATAATCACTTATCTGAGTTTAACACTGAAAGGTAGGTTTAAAGTACTTTGAGATGCAAGGCAAGGTATGAAAAAATATTATAATTACCCCAAGGTGAGATATTATTTTATGAAACATTTAAATTAGATGCTTGCTCATGATCTGATACTGCATTTGTCCATTACTCTGATTTGACTTGATCAGGTAACAGGTTCAAATCAAGGACTTCAATGCTTTTTGAGACCATTGGACAGGAGCAAGCATAATTTATTTATTTTATTTTTATTTTATTTATTTTTTTATCTGTTACCTGAATATGTAATATCAGATACATCAGGGTCCACAAATACTGGTCAGCTCTAGTTTACCTCTCAGTGGTAAACTCAGATGAATGATTATGAATACTTTGCAACCTGTATAGTAAAGTGACATTTGAAGTAGACTTCATAAGATATTCATGAAATATTCAGGTGTGACATGATTGGGTGACAAACATAAATGGCAGTTCTGCTTTGAGACCACTGGACTTTTATTTTGATAGGTTATCAACACTCTATCTTCCACATTTATGAAGGGTTGGGTATGAAGATGGAGTCATGTCTTATGAAACAGTCATGAATGCTTTGTGAGCATTTTATGAAAGCTGCTATGAATGTGTTATGTACTCACCCGTCAAGTAAAGTGTTACCCATCAAGGTTTGAGTAAAAGCAATAAATTGAAGATTAAAACATTCCAGTTACATCAATGTATGAATAAAAGCAATAAATTGAAGATTAAATTGAGTATTGATTCTAATAAAAAGAAAAAGGGAATACAAGATCAATAACTTCTAATCCCTAGCCCCCACTATGCCCATTTCAACATAGATAAAAAGAAAGCAGTTTAATATAAAGCAATTAAACCTCATCTAAATCATCCAAGCACATGTCATCCAATTTCTGTATGCATGTTGCAACTCTAATGGTGGTCGCATTAATGATAGAATTGGGGTCAACAGGGTCAAAGGGAACCACAGGGTCAGTGTTTGGCGGCATTGATTCTCTTATGGTGATAGGCTGAACAGGTGGTATGAAATCAGACACAGGGTCATATCCGACATTTTTAGTAACTTGAAAAATAAGACCTCTTTGAGCTGCTGCCCGCCTCTGCCTACGCCTGCGCCTAGCTGTAGATGTCTTTGATAAATGGATAGTGTCTGATTCTGCCGCTGTTTCCCTTCTACCATTTCTGGGTTTCAAAACACCTCTCTCGGGCCTTAGATCTGCACACGTCTGTTTTCAAAGTTCAGTTTTTGTTATGGACTACAGAGTAAAACCTGTAGTTATTATGTTTATTTTAATAGTTAAGTAGTTATTATAATTCGTTTTTTGTAAAAATCATTTGATTTACTCTTTGATGGCAATGGGTCATAGGGCACCTTTACAGTACATCTGAATGTTATTTTAACCTCTTTTCTCTGAATGTACATTCTCATTGTTGTAACTCTTCCAAAACATCTTCTTTCTTGATTGTTTCCCATTCTGGTGGGATTTGTCCTCTGCCAGTAAACTTTAGGCCATATTTTGTCTCCCACTGTGAGCGAAACGTACAAAGGAACCATTTCCAGTAGCTCTGAGTGCTGCCATCTGCAGTGATGCTCCATTTACTGTAGGGCTCTCCTGCAGTTCTGTACTCTTTATAGGGAATCCATTCATCATCTGTTATTGATTTCCTGAATCTGGAATTGCTGGATACTGACGTGGTACAGAATTCTATGGAAAATTGGTCTGTTTCATGCCTATGCCATCCCCTCATTGCCTCACTGCGATGGAACTGAACACTGTGGTCTCCGTCATGGTTGGGGATGTTTTTTGTGCAGATGGCCTTGCAGAAAGGACACTAAGCCCAGCATCCCTGGAGCTGCTCAAACAGAATTTTAGTAGGCTTTTCTCTTAAAACCTGCTCATCCATCTTCATATCCTTAATCATCTCCTCCAGAGAACTGGACATTGTGTCTTTAAGGAATGTCCAGTCTGTGATGTCTTCATTTGCAATGCTGTTTAGTTCTTCTCTCTTTATGACAATCAGCCCTCCAACTTTTTTTGTAAACAAATCGAGCCACATAGAGGCATTGCCTCTCTTTTCACTCACTTCTGTACTCACAGCTGTGCTTGATATTAATAACTGATTCATCAGGCTTTTAAAATTCTCCAGATATAAAGTTTGAAGCTTGTTTTCATCACGGCAAAATATGTTGACTTGGTCTTGAATAAACCTTTGAAAGTATGTCTTTGGAAGGGAAATATACTCTTCATACAGTGTTATATTCTCCTCTGTTGCCAGATCTTTCAGTATATGATTCTCTAGATTTGATTGATTACCACTGAGAGAAGGATTGTTGCTCTTTAGCATATCTGCTATTAGCTGACAAGTTTTGTTATCTGCAGCATTCTTGACTGCTTGTGTGATGTTTTTACAGAGAAAATCAACAAATATTGTCACTGAACTGGCTCCTCTGCAATAATTTTTGAAAGACCGGAAATATGTTTCTCTCTGGCTTTGGAGATATGTGAGCGGTTGGTTTGCAATCTTGAAGTCATCATGCATCTTTTGCAGTCGTCGGATGTTTTGTAAGCACAGCTTGATAGACAAGTCCACCCTAAATTCTTTGTTGAATTTCGGGTTATCAGGCACCTTCTCAAATTCATCAATGTTCTTTTTGATATTTGATAAAATTTCATAGATGAAGATTTTGTCAAAATCTGTCTTGGCATGTTCCTTGTCTTTGATGTAGGCATTTACATCAAAATTAGCCATTTCCTGGAGATCTTGTACACTTTGTTTGAAATTGCCTGTGCGAAATAACTTTTCCCAGAAGCTTCGCTGAATGTACATCTTAGGATCAAACTTGAATGTTTCAAGTTTTACTTTCTCACTGACATTTGGTTCAGCAGAAAACTCCTCCAGCAGGACAGCCTCTACTATAGCTTTAACATCGAGTGGTTTCTCAGGGGGCTGGCTATTCAACACCTCTGTTGTCCAGTTAGTCCAGAGTTTGTCAAATTCCTCACTCATTTTCCCATCTGTCACATGCTGACTTTTAAGTTTAGATGCAAGTTTTTTACTCTGCTCTGTTAGCTGCTTTGTGTATTTAGCTCTCTTGTTGTCCAGTTCAGACCTATTTTTCTTAGCAGTAAGTAATTCTGCACATTTTTTCTTGATGCCCTCAATTAGCTCATCCTTTAGGCTTGTGAAGCGTAATTCAATATTTGCCTTCCACTTTATGAGGGTCTCTTTGTTTTTGTCTTCTGCAAAATACTTTTCCATTTCAGCCTCTAGTAGATTGTAGAGTTTGTCAATGTCATCTGTCATATTTGCTCTGTCTACATTCTCAATCAAGCGGCTTGCGATTTGATTCTCCAGTTCAGTCTGAATGCTCCAGGCATGTTTCCTTAGTTCCCATGACCAATCACCGTACTTGTGTTCCAAAGAACTGTACACCATCATTTCAACTGTGTTTCTGAAACTGAACACAAAGTTCTCTTGGAGGAGTGCTGACCAAAGGTCTGAGACTCTACACTTGAATTCTGACAGTGAGGAAAATGTGCATTTTTCCTGCCCTTCTCCCCTTGCAACAGTCAGAAGCTTTTTCTTCAGCTCCTGAACATTCTGACTGTAGGAGGGATTTATCGGAGCCATTGGAGGATCTCCCTCCAGAAGATTTTTGAAGTAGAACACTTGAGTGTCAATGTCAAAGTGTATGACATCACTAAAGGAAGTGATGCCATCAACATTCTCCTCTTTTGCTGCCATCTGAGCCATCTCATCCAGTCTCTCCAGAAGACGTCTCCTCCCCTCGATGTTTTTATCTCTTGCTGATGCATCTGCAACATTCTGATGAACAAAAATACAACTAGGTGAGATTTTAACCTGTTTCATTCTCAGGAAGGCCTGCACACAAATCTGAAGAATGTCTTGCATGTCAGAGGGGTTCTCCCCCATTATGTTGATTACAGTCACATCACCAATTCCAATGATGAATGTGGCAAGCTCGTTGTCATGGTTCAGTGATGTCTTTGTACTGAGCTCTGGAGATCTGAGTCCCTCTGTGTCCACAATGAGGACAAAGTCATATCCAAGTTCATTACTGATGCTTTGATCCACCTCTAGAAGCTGCATGAAGGCTCCACGGGTGCATCTTCCAGCGCTCACAGCAAACTGAAGACCAAACATGGTGTTGAGCAGAGTAGATTTCCCTGAACTTTGAAGTCCAAGAATGGACAGAACAAACAACTTCTTGTCCCCAAAAGTGTTCTTGAGCTCATCCAGGACAGCAGTAATCCACACTAAAGGAATATGGGCAGCATCTCCATCCATCAGTTCAAGTGGATACCCAGAAATCAGCATATTCACCCCTATTTTTGGAAGAGCTGCATATTTGTGTTCCTGTTTCTGTTTTTTGGGATCATGATTGGCCTCATAGAGTTGACTGATTTCTCTCATAATGTGCTGAATTCCAAATGTAGTTGCCGCCATTTTATCAGCTATGTCATCCAGTTTTTCTTGCATTGGATTTAAATATGATGCTTTATCTTTACCTTTGGGCACAGTTTTTAGTTGTCTCCAAGTTGAGTGATAGTACTCTTCAAGTGAGTCTAGCTGAAAAGTAGTTAGATCATCCAGAAGGATTCTGAGCCACTGCAACATGTACAAATGTGTGTCTTCAAACTGATCACATTGTAAACATTCTAGACATGACCTTATAAAGTCATTGAGAGGAGTTGCATTTTGTAGTTGTCTTTGTCGCATGTGTGCCATTGATGATATGATTTCACATAGACGCACTTCAATGCTTTCTCTTCCTGAGATTCTAAGTTGAAATTGCTCTCTGTGTTTTGTGCACCATTCATGCCAAAGATTCCCTTGCAATGGTAAAATGGTTTCTTTCACTGAGGAAAAATCATTCACTTTATCTCTTATATCTCTTAGAACACACATTAATGTCTCAGCTTTTGCACGTCCATCTTTACTTGATTGTTTGTCCTCATCCACAATGAACTGTTGTTTCCTTGCCTCTACACAGCACCTTTCAATGCTTGCAGTACGTTTATATCCAGTGATACAACGTCTGATGCTTGAGACCAGTTCTTCTGAGAATTCAGCCTGATTCCTGTTCTTTGCAGCCAATTTCACCTTTAAAGGGTTTTGCAATTGCTGAATGTAATCCTTGCCTGAGAAGAGACAAATCAAGGGGACAGGAGACTCAAACAACACTTTGAAGGTCTTTCTTGCATCGTCACTCAAAGGATGTTCTGACAGGAGGAGCACATTGACTGTACTTACTGCCTGAAGAAACTCCAGCTGTTTTGGATGTTCTGCTGCATCTCCATGAAGGTTCAGAAAGGCCACACAGTCATCAAATACATTATCCTCCTTCCCTCCAGGACAATACCAAGCAATCTCCACAACTCCATCCATGAGCAGGCTGTGTGGAGTGCTGCCTTTGCAATGCCGGTTGAAAAACACTGGATGCTTTAGTTTAGTGATGACATCATTCAATATCTGGGACTTGGAGTTGGTTTTAGATACACCCAGTCTTAAGAAGGAAACAATTGGAACTGGTGTATTGAACATTTGTTTCTTATGGTATTTCACACATGTTCCTGATGCAGTTTTTGTTTTGCTGTGCCATGCTTTCTTGATGTGTCGGAGTGCCCAGAGAGGGAATTCCACTTCATCTGTGCAGGGGTTGGGTACCAGGAAGGGCAGACTAAACTGGCAATCAGAAAGTTTAGTGTAAATGTACTGTCGCAAGAAGTCACTGGAGCAGTGGAATATGGCCATGTGCACATCCATGGGGTGAATATGTTCATGTTTGCTACTTACCACCTTGTTTGGCTCATGGTGGTCATCACAATCAAGGAAATCATCAGCATCTTTTACAGTATCTTTCCCCTCCAAATCCATGTCAGTGTCCTCTGATTTTATGTACAGATACCTAGCCTTATAGTCCAGTATCATGAGTTTGTACAGGTAATGAGAGCTCAAATCTTTCTCTGTTTTGGGCCCCTCTGCATGTAGAGATAATTTGTCTATGGCAAGAACACTGGACTTGGTCATCTGCTTGGGGTAGAAATCTTTTAAGCCCAGTTTCTGAAGCAAATCCATAAATTGCCTGCTCTTTTCATTTGTGTTTAACACTGATGCATTGAGTTCCTTATTTCTCCGCTCTCTGCTCCTTGTGGCGTGTGAGTCCTCCTGAGTTTTGTATGCCCAGTGCACAATTTGACTTTTCTTTTTTAAATTTTGCACATTATAAAGATCTGGGTCCAACAGAGAACATGTCAGAGTTCTTATGTTCTCTGCTGTCGATTGACCATTTACTGTAGCTACTTCAAACAGATAATTTTGAAGTATATCATTTGATAGGCATGTCTCAAACCAGATGTGGTAGGATCCAGTTTCATCAAAGAGTTTGTTTTTGAAGTCCAGTAATCGTGTCAAGTTAGACTCACAGTCAGTGATACTCCATGTCTTCATTGACTGCATCAGAGCTTCTGCTTTTTCCACTTGAGAAAGAAGGCTGTCCCCCCAAATCTCTTCCACATGTTCTCCAGTGATCTCTTTGTAGCCATCCAATAGTATTCTGCTTAATTTGGACACATCTTTGAAATCATGTCTGTGAGAGGCCATTACTATTTCCCAGACAGGTATCAGGTTCACTCCTTTGTCAATAATACTCCAGGTTCGGTTATTTGTTACAAGATGGGATTTCCACAGCAAATAATTATCTATGTCTGCAGGACCACCAGTTTTACTGACTGACAGATCATTTTGGGTCATCAGTTGCTCTCTCTTTTTCTCAGTCCCTCTCAGCTCTGAGGAAGATGGTGCTACTTTGCCAGAGACTTCATCCCTACAATAAACATTCTGAAATTCAGAGTGTTGTCTTATGGCAGGCTGATCACTACTGCTGAAGCTTGATGTAGATGCTCTCTGCTCAAAAATCCCACCAAAGTGTAGTGGACCCTGGTTGGCATGAGACCCAAATTTCTCAAAAAAGAGTCTCACTGGGTCAGTTTGTGCTTTGTAGTTCTCATGTAAACTTATCATTTCAATTTCTTTAAGGGCCTTTCGAGCAGCAGAGGAAAGCCTGAGTTCATCCCTCTGAAAAATCCCACATGCAAGTGGAATGTAGTGGTACTTGGTTTGGAGGATGTATGGCTCTTTTTGTGTATTTGAATTTGTTTCCAGTATTTCTTTTGTTTTTTTCCCTCACCTCCTTGAAATCCAATTTGATCCATACAGCTTTGGTCCGTTCTCCCTGTGACTTTGTGAAAAGTGTTTTCACTTTTGCAGGATAAAGATTCTCTTTGTTCAAATTTGGGTTTTTGTGTAGGACAAGTAAGTGAAAATGAATCTGGAACCTCAATGAGCTGCTGTCTGTTCATCAGCAAGTCTTCTGGGTTCCCAGTTTTGTAAACTCCTTGCAGAGCTAGGCCTCCAGATGCATTCTTCAGAACATCCTTGTCAGCAATCATTTTATTAGTTTGTTCCTCAAAATACTTCAGAGTTTGGCCTGTGCTTTCCCTCGGGATATTCAGAGCAGTGCGAATCTTGTCCTCAGTGGCCTTCACTTCATTATCAATTTGATCTTTGCCCTCCTTGAAAATCTTCTCAAGATCCATTAGATGTTCTTTAAACGGAACTATATATGTATTAATTAATCCTTCTTATCATGCTCTCTTCTTGCTTTACTCTTTTTCTCTCCATTATTATATACAGTAAGTGTGTGTGTGTGTGTGTGTTTTTTTACAGTATATCTGTATGTATGTCCAATGTCCTCCAAATGTTCAGCACCAGATCTAAAGGTCTGATTTTCAAAAGGTAAAATAATGACTGACAGTCTTCAGAGCACAATAACCATCTTCTGTGTTTCACATTTCCTGGAGGAACACAATAAAGAAATTGAGTCATTTCATCAGTTTATATGAGAGTTTTTTTTAAAGATGAACTTTATTGATGAGAATTTAACGAAGCATCGATGCAAAGATTTTGACTTGAGCAATTATCGAGTACCTCGATAGCCCTAAATAGGAACATTAGTTAAAGTTTAAATAACAAATTTAAGCCAATGAAATGAGTGAGCGCTTTAAGCAAAGAGGTTATATTATGTCTTATATTTCATCTTCCCACCAGTGAGCTTTAGAGGCAGAAAGGGAAACACTAGAATTAAAAAAAAGCTAGAACCACATCAGCTCAACACAACTTGTTTTCTCCACAGAATATTCCCCTGTGGCTGAAAAAATGAAAAATGTAATTTTAAAATATTGGAATGTTTTGAAAAGTGATGTATATCTAGTGGACATTAGCTCCACCCGTCCACTTGTCACTTTTAAATGTTCACGCAACCTGAAAGATAGATTAGTTCATTCAAAAACCCTAAATGTGGATCCTGTTACCCAGTCAACCCAAAGGCTGCTTTCGGTGTGGCCATTGATATGATTAACTTGTTGTTTCAAAGAGAAGCATTTTGAAGGGCCATTCCGTGTGAAATCAACAATGCATTCCGCCTGACCCTCTTGGATTTTCTTCAAACTTTAGGTGCCTAATGTCATGGTACCCATCAGCATTCTGCAAAATATAACCTTGTATCTACTTTACTTTCTGAGATATTGGACCTTAAAAAACGGGGTCTTGATCTCAGAAAAATGCAGTTTTTTAACTTTGTTAAGTTCTGTTGGCCATTACTTACACATAGTTCATGTTAGAAAATTGAAAATTTCAGGCGATGTTGCGTACATGTTGACGTTCTGAACTGTCATATTTTAGCTCTGAGTAAGACAATTGCTAAGTCATGGATTCTTGACAATGGTATGAAGACAAAATGCTGGCCAATTTTAATGACAACATTTCCACACTGAAGCATATGAGATCTTAATATTAAATATATATCACTTCAGTAATCATGTTTTCTTAAACTGGAGGAATACTTTGGAAAGAATTCAAACTTTTTGATTTGTGGCAGTTCAAAATTGACAAAGATAATATTGGATCCAACATTTAAGTAGGCTACAATTTCAATTTTACTGGTAGGGTTTACCATAAAAACAAAAACATCAACTTAAAGAAAAGTTTCTTGACTCCAAATGCACCAAATTCCAAAGTGGTACCCAAAAGAAAAGTACATCAAATAGTCTGTCAAAGACAGCTTTCAAGGTATAGGGTGATTGATTTTTCTGCCTTTCTAACCATGTTCTGTTTTGTTTACGTAGCCATGTGCTTTTGGTACCTTTGCCACAGTCCCTCCCCCTCACAGTACTGTGTCTCCTAGCCTGGCGATGGCATCCTACGTACCTCCGCTAAACATTTTATCTCCGCACGTAGTCTGGTCAAAGCCCCCCTAGCTGCCTTTCCCTCGGTTACTCTACGGTTTAGCCAATCAGCACACAGTTTAGAGCGATGTCTCAAATTTTTGTAGTCCTACAGGATAGGAACGCGTTTGTTATCCCCCCCCCCCCCCCACACACACACACACACACTTTCGAATTACATTCACAAAATTGGTACATGACATTAGCATCCATGATCTTGAGGATTTATTGCCACTACGATGTCAAAATAGATCAGAACTTGCCAGAGATCTGTTAATACTGAAATCGAAAGTTGTAGGCGTGAGAGCCAGGCGAGAGAATACGCCATATCCAAACGGAAACCTATTTCAATTGCGTTGGGCCAGACTGTATGACATAGTCAACAGTCGCTTTCGCCCAGGCTATGTGTCTCCATCCTTTACCCAATTTTAGCAGTACTGACATCAACTATCGACTCTAACTAAGAACAAAATTATTTACATAATAATAATAATTATTATTATTGTTGTAATTATTATTATTATTATTATTATTATTATTATACTGATAATAGTAATAACCTCTTCTAGTACTCCTCTTTAATTTCGATATTTGTCCCTTTTTCTGCTCGGCCTAAGTCCAGGGAAATGTTGGCTAATCAGTGTGTTTACTTGTCTAAAGTAATTTCTTTAGTAGTAAATTTCATCAATTAATATTATTTTCTCAAAATGACGCAAGATGACTGGGATAAAAATGGGTCAACAGTCAACAAAAGTCAACAGTCAATCCTGTATGCACACTTGCTTTGTTGACTGCGTGACATTTTATATTAAGAGCATGTAATAAATACCACAAGTTAACTGCACAATGCACAACACTGTAAAGCATTTTAGTGCAAATGTACAGTACTTTACTGGCAGCAGTTTCACCAGAAACATGCTGTATTTTTTCATTCCTTTGCTGTATCTTTAATTACAGCATTCATTGCAAACAGAAATGTTAAGCTTTTCACATATTGCAATTTCCAGTTCTTTACTGTACTTTAAAATTACAGCATTTCATTTGCAAACAGTCATACACTGTAAAACAATGTATTACTTCATTTTATTGTTTGGGTGAATATTGCATTTCCAGTAATGCAATAATCCTGTTCATTTATAATTACATGTTAATCCTTGCTGAGTACAGTCTGGAAATATCAGTGAGTAGAACAATTTATTAGTCTAATGTAACTCCAACCTTAACCAAATATTGCCCTCCAAAATGAGGTCCTTGTAGATGGTGCTCATTGTAACTTCTAGCTTAGCATCTCATTGACTTCCCCACTGTGTGAACCTGTTGTTTTCCCCTACAAGGAACCATTTTTCACTATTTCCCCCATGACAGAGCTATATTTGTGGGCGTGGTCAGAGATGCCGTCTGTATCTATCTGGTATTTATATTGCATCAGCGACCATATTGGTTTGGGGGAGGCCGGCCCTCTCTCAGTACTTTTCTAGTTATACAATGTCATTATTCCACATTTTGGTTATGTTATGATGTTAAATTACATGTGGAATGCTTTGATAGAATTTGTCAAATAGCCTACCATATTTAATTGTGACTCATCAGATTAGTGTTTATAGAAACTACCCCCACCCCCCTTAATGAATGGCGTAATGAATGTTCTTTACATGAAAAAAATATATACAGTACATGTCTGCTAAATGTTCTAAATATTCATTATCTGATCAAGAACATGCAGCATGCTGCTATCCTGCACTTTGCACTTTCACCTTGTTTTATTGCACCCTTGTATTATTGCACGCCAGTAACATTTTCAGTGGACAGTGTTTATATGTTTGTATGAGTATCTCTTCTCCTACCTCAAAACTACATTTCTGTAACACTGAATATTCTAGAAACTGTATGCCCACTGCTTGTCTGTTAACATTGTATTCAAGTAATTATATTAGTTGTGTGTTAAATTCAATATTTGTAGTTTGATCTAGTCTAGTCTAGATCTAGTAACTTCAGTAATTAGGTGTTGTTCAGGGAAACTGGAGCAGTAAATTGGTCTGTATGTACTGTGAATATTTTCTCCAGTACATTATAACTGACGTTCAACCTACCTTTCTGTGATCTCATTCTCAGTGACCGGTGTCCCTCCTTTGAGAGGAGCGTCATCCTCTTTATGGCCTGCAGGAGGAGCCCCCACTGATGAGCCTCTGGTTTCAAAGTTGCTCATTATGATCGGTCACGTGGTGCATCTGCAGAACTATTCTATGTCCTACAAGAAAGAAATAGACATTACATGCAATATAACTGTTCTTACAAATGAAAATCAACTGAATCCACTCTAACTGTAATACCTAAGAAATCCGTAGTATAGTCTCATAAGTATAGTCTCATATACTCTAGAATTCAAAAATTAATATTCTAAGCATTCATAGTGCATTTTCTGACACAAATGATTACAAATGCTTCATATGCAGACAAGTCTGGATAGGGCCCCTAAGTCACATCTCAAATAAGCATCATAATCCAGGGTTTAGTTTCCTCACAACGCTCACTAAGTGCACAAAGAACACTTTTTAAACCTGTACAACATGTATGTAAGCTAAAACTGTTAAGCTTTGCAAGATTTTTGTCCTGGAGACTTTAACTTCACACGCACTCACCCCCCCCCCCCCCCTATGTATTATGGTTAAGTAATAGTCCAGGCAAAGTAGCATTTTTTTCAGCTTGGATCATTTCTATGACATGTCCAGAACAACATACTAAAAGTCCTAAGAAATCCTAGTTGAGGAAATGTAAAAATAGTGGAGGAAAGTAAATTTCCCATTGAAATGAATGGGATTCGGGTGGATTTTGGAGGAAAATGTACACTACTAGTACATTTTGGCCTGAAACATGAAGGGGAAACTACTTTCACCATATATCCCATACATTTTCTGAAAGCAAACACCCTCAGCATATTCTATAACATGATATGGTTTGACATTGGGGTATGCCTCACCCTCCTCATTACAATATATCGCAAAATTAAGAAATTTGGAATTTTCAAAATGGGCAATTTTTGGTGACATTTAGGCCAGTGGCGTGTAGGGAAAACATGTTAGACTCCATAAACCATATATTTTCTGAAAGCTTATATGCCCAGGATTTCACCCCAAAAAAATTTCTCACATCCCACCCACCACCTTATTTTAAAGCTTATGCCTATTTTTGGGGAAAATGAAAAAATATGTGCATTTCTTGAACAAAAGTGCCTATGGAATGTAATATAAAGTAATAAACCTTGGAAAGTAATATGTTTTTTCAAAGTAGAGGGCTTCAGGATCTCAGTAAACATAAATTTAGGTAGGTTCCACCCCCTCATCCCATTGATACCCATTTATAGATCAGCTGGTATTGGTGATTTTGGTGTATAGCGAATGCATTTGGACCTGAGATATTAGTAGAAAACTAATCTACCCCTTATGCTATACCTTTTCTGAAAGCTTACATCCACAGGGTGTCAATGAATTGAGGCAGGTCCCACCCTCTTCATTTCTTCACTTTCCATGTATATGGGTGTATTTGGGGCTAGTTGGATTAGTGTATAGTCCATTTACATATTAAATTAATTTTTCAGAAAAACTTGTAATACAAAAAATGCTACTTTTCATGGGTACTTTCATTGTATACAATTTTATTTTGATAGGACTAAAGGGAAAAAATAGCCCTATTCAGACCTATATTGGTAGACATTTAACATATTTCCTCAACTAGGATTTCTTAGGACTTTTAGTATGTTGTTCTGGACACCTCAAAGAAATAATCTAAGCTGAAAAAAAACTTTTACAATTACTCCTGTTTTTGGTCCCAAAATGGGCTATTTTGCCTGGACTATAACTCAGCAAAAAATGTTATCTAAGCCCAAGGTGATTAATAGAAAAAAATATGTTTGGACAGCTCTGCGCAGCGTTGAGGCAGCACCTGTCAGCTGCGCTCTGTCGGCTACATCAGACCTATAACGTAATATAAAGCTTCTAATGTGATGGGGGGAAAAATAAAATAAAATTAATCCAGTCCAGTGGAAAGCATAAGGAAACATCAAGTTTGTTTGTCAGTAAAATCGTGCTTCTTTCGCGTGGGAACCGAAAGTGAAAGTGGATACATTTGGAGAAATTACGGTGTTTCTGAATACAATAAAGGTAAACGTTGCAGCGCACAACGCTTTATAACCTCTGTCTATTGCCAGAAAACTTCTGGTTATTAATTTTTTCGTGGATTTGCCAGCATGACAGTCTAATGAATGAATGAGTAGCCTATCTAATCTCAGTGAATGAGAGGTGCGCAGAGCTGTGTGTCAGCACAAGGTATGACAGAAAGACGTGGACCTCAACACAGACATGAAGTCTTGTCAACAGGCAATATGCCTCAAGAATATGCTGAACAAATGTCTGTAAATCAATCCGGAATTGTTGTTGAACATGCAGTTACAAAAGTAGGCCATTATTAGGGCGATTTAACATGTCGGGTTTAAATCGGTCTCGGGCTCATTATCACACGTTATCTCTCGGGTCGGGCCGGGCTTGGGCAGAAAATGATCGGTCTTCGGTAGGGTCGGGCTCAATTTTTTGGGCCCGATCTAAGCTCTAACTCAGACCCCCCAAAAACACCTCTGAATCAAACCGTACTCAGACCACCTCCGGAGGTGGTCTGAGTGCGGTTCGCTAGAAATTAGCGGTGCGGTTTCGCTTAAAGGAGAAATCCGGTGTAAAATGGCTTAAATAGTGTTAAAACATGATGCTGAGAGCTTACTTTTGCGACATACCTCACTTCCATAGGTGCCTTGCATTCAGAATTCCAGCGCTATTTAGCCGATGCTAAAATTGGGCTTCTGCCGGGAGTAGATCAGCATCGAACTAGCCATCGTTATAAATCTCTACTTTCCACCCATTTACGAGGCTCAAAGTTACCCAATACTTCGTTCCCTAGAGTCGCGCGGTTGTTGACATGTAAACCGAGGCATAGAGAACTTTGATAGTGCACAGTTAGTTTAGATACAGGGCCATTTGTACAGGCTGCGCCTTGGAGAAGTTTACCAGGCGCCGCCATCTTTGATTAAGTCGCGATAAGTCGATCGACGAGCTGGAGCGGAAGCAGGTCATGTGATACCTCACCTGCTTATTTGGATTGAAGTTTGCGGAGACAACAGAGTTCGCAACGAAAATGTTGGATAACGAAGACACAGTATATTTCGAGGATTATGAGGATGAATTTGATGGGCGACCTTTTCTTTTTGAACCGGAGTACACCGAGGAAGAGGTGCTTGAGCGCCGTAGAAGCAGAGAGAGAGAGAGACAGCTAGCAGAGGAGGCTGCTGCCAGGCTAGACTCAGCCTCAGCCACGTAACGTTACAACCGGTAACTGATGGTGCTCTTGACGGTGTTGTGAAGCAATGCCCACTGACGTGGAGTGTTTCTGAGTGGAACGTTTTGCACGATCGCACGGAAGACGTTGGTTGCATTACCTCAGGTGATTTTTTTTCGTCTCTTCTGCACCTGTGGTTGGAAGCATTTTTCCATGTCCCGAAGGTTAATTGGAAAAAAATCACCCACACCGGAGGGGGGGGTTCCAGGACGCTGAAGATGCTACCAACATTATCTGATCTAATTTATTTTTTATTTTATTTTTTGCTTTCTGTATAGTTTCTTCAAAATCAAAAGTGTTTTAATGTGGAAATGTATAACTCTGCTTGAAAATATTCATATTCATCTTTATGTAAAATAATAAGTCTTTTATAAACCAACACATCTTTGTTTGTTTTCATTATAATCAAAAACAGTTTAATTGCCAGTTAGGGCAAGACAGAGGTAGATCACACATCTAATATAAATAAACTAGAAAGAAATAGAATCAAATAACTGTACAAATATTTACAACAATACTATATATATATATATATATATAAACTGCTGAACTGGACAAAAGCAGCTCTGGCTTTGCACAATGGATCAATTTGAAAAAAAAAAAAAAGCAGATCCACTAAAAGTGTTTGTGCAAATTGCAAAGTAAAAAAACAACAACAAAAAAATAAGAGTTTGAAAGACGGTCACAGGTCACAGCTTCTTGAACCAGGACAGTCTTTGGGCCACTAACTCAGCCGGGTCTGGCCTAGGTACAGGTGCTATATTCTCCAACAACCATCTTTGGCGAGGAGGAGGACGGGGCCAAGGTTCAAGGTTTTTCTCTTCCCTCAACTTCAGGACATCCTCCATCAGATCACTCCTGAAAAGCGGAGAGGTGGCTTCGTAGGCTGGCTTAGCCACCCACTGCTGTGTTGTCTTAGTGTAGACATACTTGTACCGAGGTTTTCCTGTCAAGAAAGACAAAGGGAAGTCATTGTTTAGCCATTTCCATCATGGTCATAACAGCTGTTTACATGTTATGATGTTCAAAAATGCACTTGGTGCATAAATGTAATGCCATTACTGAAAATAAATGACCCTGTGTGAACATGTGTCTTGGTTACACGGTACAGTAGCTTAGGCTGTACCATGATAAGTCTTTGTCCAAATCAGTGTCTGACCATTGTACTGGTACGAAATAATATTTAGAGGCAAAGATTGTTCCCTTACCATCAACTGACTTTGATGGATCCTACAAAATATGACAATTTGAAATATGTTGATCAATATGAGAAAAACCCAAATGTGTTACAAAGTAGTGTAGTTAGTTTTAGATATATAAATTCGAACAGTCTTGTGCAAAGTTTGAAGTCACAAAAAGGAAACATGGAACTAAAAAATGTTTCATTCCTTAGCTAACTACTGATCACAATACAGTTGTAAATAATACTAATAATTGAATATATATATATATATATATATATATATATATATATACACACAGTTAAAAAAAAAAAGGACTGTGAAGGAATACCAGTATGCTTGAAAAGTGACATCTGCCTCAGGTCTCGCAGGAGATTATTGTCCTGGGCCACCTCTCTGAAGGCACGGAAAGCAGAGGAATCGTGTTCAAGCCACCTTTTCTTCTCCTGGTCATCCTCAGACATTGGTGGATGAGCACAGGTGTACTCCCGTCCATCGTCTTCCCATCTGTGTATCCCCCGAATATGGTTAATAATTGTCAACCATCTTCGTACACACTCCTGAAAAACAATGCGGAGTACAAACCTTAGAAGTTACTAGAGAACACTTTGGAGAAAAATGAATAAATAAATATATCTTTGGTCGTCAGTTTTAGAATGTGTAGTATTACTCTAAACATGGATTATGTCAAAAAAATAAATATATGCATAAATGGTTACCTGTCCATCACCATGGCTGGAACTGCATGCCCAGTATAAATGGTTGGTTATTGATCTCACCCATGAACGCAGTTCACTGTTCCCCTTCTTATTGGAGATGGTCACCAGTTTCTTCTTTAGACCTAGAAAGAGATCAAACACAACATGAGTTTCCATGAAATCAGCCACAACTGGCGATACACAGGAGTGGAAAGTGAAGATACAGCAATATGATACATACTCTTATTGACATGCCATGGATCATATTCATGGCGGATGTTGGCATAGCTTTCCCCGCATCATTTTCCTTATAGATGGGGACCTGTCCGTAACCATCACCCCAACGTCCACTCCAAGGTAGAGGAGGTGATTTAGGCCTCTCTGAAAGCCCATTGCCTCCATTGCCACCGAACTTGATGCTTCTGTAACCTTGTACCAAAGTAAGAAAAACATTCTTTCAGTTCACTAATCATGTGCACAGAACATCTTGCATTTCGAAAAGTATTACAATCATTCAATAGAAGACATCTTCAATTACCTATACTAGTTCAAAATAAACAATGTCTTTCGTAGCATCGTCTTGGAAAGAATCCGTGGAGTATTTGCAGCTGTATCCTTTTAGAAAAGAAACATTTCTTTGAGTATTAGGTAAACAGACATTTGTGTTTCAAAGTCCAAAGTAATGAACATCAATGCTTACCAGGGCTATTGCAACGTGCATCTCCACAAAGTTCTAGTCTACTCCCAGAGACGGAAAGTTGGGAAATCCTCTCCAAAATTTTCTGTTGCTGTCCCTTGTAGGCATGGTTCACAGGGATGAGGTACTTTGATTGGATGGTGCAAAACTGCGTCCTGCTTGGTAGCTGCAAGTACGTGGCTCCGGTGAAAAATTTAGCTCCACTGACCAACAGGTTGTTGCGGGCCATATTCCTCTGGTCGACGCAAGATGCCCATTCACCGCTGTGCCCATTCAAACAGCTCCAATGTATTTTTATCTGGCTGCCCCGTGTAGCAATCCGCTTTTCATCAATGGCCATGCCACACCGAGAACATCTCTGGAAAAGCTCCATCAGTTTTGCCCTCATCTACCAGCCACTTTCTTCCTGCCCATCCATTGCTGCTGCCAGAGCTGGAGGAAGAGCCAGATCCCGGGCTGGATGGGATGGTATCACTCAGGGGCACAAAACTGAGATCTGCAGGGTCACCCAGGTCCATTTCACCAAAACTAAGGCTCATGTCTTGCACAGATGTGTCTGCAAGACCTGAAGCCCCTTCCTCGACTTCTTCCTGTTGATGAAAGAATAGGTGTGTCATGTATCAACACATTTTTGGGTACAAAAATAAGTTGCATAAGCTTCTCTCATCAACCAAAATCATGAAATGAAACCAAATGAAACTTACAGATTGAGTGGCATCGCTGGGTTCCAACAAGTGAGTTGTCACAGGGGTGGAACTTTCAAGCCTTTCCTTGAAAGTAAAAGAAAATAATAATAATAATAATAAACATAAATATTAGTGTGATCGTGACACAGGGAATTCAAAATATTGGCTTACTGTCAATACAATGTGTTGCCTACCTGAGGGGCTTTCCTTAATGCGGGCCGTGCAATGTATTGGCCTGAAGATGATGGCCTAGTTCGTGGCCTTACAGTGGGCAGTGGGCTTGACAGTGTAAATGTGAGCCCAGAAGAACCGACAGACCTTGGCTGAAATTGTTGTTGGCTTTTTTTTGGTGTCGACTGTGGACAGCAGTCATTTCCGTGGTGTCAACCTGATACAATCCATAAATGAACAAACAAAACAAAAAAAAAAAGATTGATTACTTTTTTATGGAGCATTTAAAAAAAAAACATTCTGGTGCACCCAGCAATAGCCTCCATCTGCTTTGCAATCCACCTGAAGTGGCCCCACTGGCTGTAATTTTGGACAAATTTACAAAGGGGGGACATGACTAGTTATGCATATTGACAAACCTAATGCAAGTCAGACCTTGTTTCAGCCCTTACCAAAATAGATAGTCTGGTCAAAATGGATGCCATGGCTCAAGCCCATCCCCCACACCTATTAGGGGACCCCACCACGGTCAGACAGGTTAGCTTACCTGACAATGTTTTACCAGGTTTTATTCATGAACAACGTTAACAGAACGACCCCACACTTTTCCCTCAAATAACAATTCCACACATATCACTCGAGCAAAACGTCCCATTACTGACAGTAACTTTAGGGCAAAGCTTGACAAGAACAGTATCCTTGTCTGCCAGTGGCTGCAGCATGTAACGTTAACATTAGTTTATGAGAATACAAAGCTACGCGGCGTGTTAGCTAGCACATCGTTCATTTCAGCACGGTAACGTTATAACAATAATTTGACGGTCCACACATTATCCGAATAAACAATTTCTTACCTCGGGTTCAAGTTGTGCCGCTTTGGGAATGGCAACGCTCCTCAGGCATGTTCTTTTCCTTGGCTCAGGTCCTCTGTTGGGGCTGAAGTCGTCTGTACAGGTGTGTTCACATCGAGTTGCAACACAACAAGATTTTGTCGTGTAGAGGTATCCTATGAAAAGTCTCTGGCACATAGCTGCTCATCTCCTTGCCGCAACCTGGATAGGCACAAGTACCAACCATTTCGTCTTCTATTTCTCTTAGTCTCAGTTATGCCAGGTGAAGCCGCAGTCCTGTGCTTGTATCACGTCCACTCCTTTCTCACATGTTCACCGCTTCTTCCGCCAACAATACTATGCCAGATGACGTCATTGAGTAGTGAAACTCATTTGTTCAAACTAATTTTTTTTTTATGGTATTCTACATTGTCATATACACATTAATAATATAGATATTATAAGCAGCACCAATAATCCATGCATTTCCACGGAATTAATTTTGCATTTTTCCATCTTGCCGTTTCCTATCCTAATTTGCACTCGTCGATCGACTTATCGCGACTTAATCAAAGATGGCGGCGCCTGGTAAACGTCTCCAAGGCGCAGCCTGTACAAATGGCCCTGTATCTAAACTAACTGTGCACTATCAAAGTTCTCTATGCCTCGGTTTACATGTCAACAACCGCGCGACTCTAGGGAACGAAGTATTGGGTAACTTTGAGCCTCGTAAATGGGTGGAAAGTAGAGATTTATAACGATGGCTAGTTCGATGCTGATCTACTCCCGGCAGAAGCCCAATTTTAGCATCGGCTAAATAGCGCTGGAATTCTGAATGCAAGGCACCTATGGAAGTGAGGTATGTCGCAAAAGTAAGCTCTCAGCATCATGTTTTAACACTATTTAAGCCATTTTACACCGGATTTCTCCTTTAATCTGCTTGATGTGAACACAAAACGGTCCGGGTTAACTTTGCCTTTTTGCGTTGTATTTTATCCCTCTAGACTTGCCGTTGTCGCATTGCTTGCTCCTGTATTTATCTCGAGCAGAGAGGGAGATTTTTCTACCCCTTGATCACGATGTAAACATAGGCTACTGCAGACATGTCAAACATACAGACAAACGTCTGTTCTTCACAACGTGATAAGAGTTTAACGAGTATATACCTAGGATGACGTGACAGAGTTGCTAATCGTCGCTTTCGTATGCAACTGTCATGCAATTAATAGCGCAGTATTTTGACAGAAAACTGCAGCACAATCGCCGTATGTATGATGTGCATAGGCTACAACAAAAGTTTTGCTTGTGCTAGTTGGTTGTGTGCAGCGCTCGCATAACCGTGTGGGTGGTCCTAAAACTGTTGGAGTTGGTGTGATTGGTTGGTAGGCTCGTGTTGAGTGTCATGTTCAGATCAGATCCAGTCAGAATCCTGGGAAATTATTTTAGTGGAACATGGATTTTTGTTACATCCATAAGGTAACTTTTAGAATATTTTCAGATCAAATTGAATAGACTAGCCTCTGTGAAATTTACAGATTTGCTATTGGCCTACTCAACTGTAGGCAATTTATAAAAATACCATGCTTGCCTTGTTCTGTCACATTTGTAATCCTAAAAATGCTCAAAAGAACTGTTATTATGAATAGAAAATGCATACCAACCCAACCCCCATTGTCTTTATCATCATAATTATGAAAGAGGCAATGGATAGCCTGATAAAAACACAGCTCTGTGCCACTACATCTCCCATAATCCAAAGCGCTCAAAAGAGGTCTGAGACCTCTAGAAGAACTATATGTGAACAGAAAGAAAACTGAGGCCTCATTAGAGCTGAAGCAGACCAGAAAGGGGTCGAGTCCTCTTTGATAATGTGAACACAAACAGAACTGAGTTCTTTTTGTTTGGGTTCCCTTTTTAGTCCACTAAGAGGACTGAGTTCGGTTCACTTGAAATGGACCAAGTGTGAAAACACCCTAATACCAAATACCTTCATTGTAGGCGCAGATATACCGATACCAAAGCTTCTGAAAGACAATGAAGCAAAACCGCTTCACCCGCGGTTGTATTTTTCGGCGCTCGCGTGCGCAAAAAAAAAAAAAACTTCGGGTCCGCGATGCCGCCCCAACGACGATGCCGCCCTGGGCGACCGCCCATATTGCCTATGCCAGAAACCGCTCCTGCTCGCAATCGTCAACATTTATGAACACACACACAACACACATACTTAGACTTGACCTTTACCACTTATTACTAATACACTGCACCTTACACACACACACACACACAGTTTATATTATTTGATTCCACCTTACAATCCACTTTCCATCAGGAAACAAATATTCTGAATAATCCAACAGATTAACACAGTTCACAAGTTATGTGTTTAAAGCTCATGGGTACAAGAAACATCTTCTTTTCCAAATAAACATACTGCCTATAATTGCTGATATAGAACAGTACTTTGCCAATTGTTTGGCCTTTGATTTATGTAGCCCCCCAATACGAAGTCCACAAACCACCAACCTGTGCACATGACCTAAACTGCCAAACACTAGGACAATAAGTTGGCATTTATATCCTAAATTCTCAATTGCATTGACTAATGGCTGATATTTTAAGGTTTTTGTACAGTATGAGTCTTCCATGTAGAAATCAAAGGCACATGATATTTCAAACATTCTCACTTTTTTTCTGATTCTGACAAACAGTCACAATATCAGGAGTATTTGCAATTCCAGAGAAAATGTCAATAGATGAATTAAACCATTTAGGTTGGACAGTAGTATGTTTAAAAATCTGTTCATTCTTAATGCAAGGAATCTGATCAGCTATGATGTCCACAAGTCTATCATGTCTAGCAGTATACAGCCCTTTAAGAGAGCTGCAGCTATTCATAATGTGAGCTACTGACTCCAGATGATGAGGGGGGTCATGCAGCATGCACATGGGTGAATGAATGGAGGGGTACCACAGTGACAAGTTATATTTAGTGGGGAGGACCTGGAGACGGGCTTTTACACAAAAGATCAGGATATCCTCACTGATGTTTGTGTTATTGTAGATGGTATGTGACACTAAGTGGTCAGCCCAAGGCAGCCTTGCCAACTTTCCTTGTAGACTTAAATTAGTCCAATAGTCCATGTTTCGTGCTCTCTGGGTGTCAAGGAGAGTTTGCCGTGATGTTTTCGGCTGAAGCAGGTGGGTAGTGTTGTTGTGTTGTAGCTGCCGCTTCTACTGTGATTGATGGATCCTCAACACACACACACACACACACACACACACACACACACACACACACACACACACACACACATCTGGCCTTTTCTCTCCAAAGCACTATTATATAGTTTGGCATGAAAGCATGAAAGTAATGAAACATCATGCATGAAATACTTATAGCCTATTCTTTTCTCTACACAAACAATTGCACATCTGCAACTACCAAGCTGTTAAAGTTTACAGATGACACCACTATCATATGCCTCATATTAAACGTTACCTGAGTGAGGTCACAGATTTCAAAGTCTCATTCCAAAAGAGATCAGACCGAATATATATTTTACTAGCTTATCGCCCTCGCCGTACGCGGGGCCAACACAAACCTCCGGGATTCACTCCGTGTCTCGACAGAGTATGCTTGGCTATTTCTGCCCCAAGCGCGCCGCTTACGACTCGAGGGCTTCAGTACCTAGCGCCAGGAACGGGCATTCAATTTTCAATCCCGTTTGTCGGCCAAGTGTTGTTTCCTTAATTGTTTGCTACCATTTCATTCATTGATTATGCAAACAAATTGATCAGTTGAATATCAGTTGTAGACATATTTTAATTGTTCAAACAACAGGTAGATAAGTAGGCTAGGTTAGGCCTATTCTTACCCAATACACTCGGGCTAATGGCGCAGGTCCCTTTGACTCCACTAAACCGACCGAACAAAAACAAAATAGCCTAATTCTTTGACGCGTGTTGCGTGTATGTAAATAGGTCTAGGTTATAATCAGAAACAAACACTCACTTACCCGTTTCCTTGTCTGGCCATTACCTTCGAATGTAACAGCCAAAAGTGACCGATTGGCTATTTGGTTTTACTTTCAGTTTATGGCTTAAAAAACTGATATTTCGCCAGCAGGTGGCTCTCAATTACAATTTCTATTGAAGGTAGCCTATACACTGCAGCACATACTGTGATTTAAGTGATTTAACGCCACCATTTGGTGAAATAACCTACACTAATTTGGCACCTCTCCTCAAGTTAAAACTATTGAGTTTTACCTTACACCAGTTCAGCCAGTCATCTTAGCATAAATCATTTATTCAAATTAGACAATTGGCATCTCTTTATAGTCTTTTAAAAGTGTCCCCAATCTTGTATCCTTTGTAGGCCTAGTTGCAACTTGTATTGACAACAACAGCAAATGAAACGTGGTAATTTTCTGGGCTGATGTAAAATGAAAATAGTCCCTCCATTTGTCCAAGTTCCTTGATTATTACGCCAAAAGATTAGTTCCATAGTCAAGCCATAGGCGGTCATATGGTCTGCTCTTTACATTTAGGCTTGTATCTTGTCTTGAATGTGTTTTTATTATTTAAGTGTAACAATATTTCATCTTGCTTTAGCCTACTTGGTAGGCTACCCCCTCATGAACTTACCAAAAAACAGACCTGTTGAATTTCTCATGACGACATATATGATGGATCTTTCCCTTGACGACAGACCTGATGAATCAATCCAATTAATCTTGCTTGATGAATCTCTGTCCTACATCCTTTACCCACCCTCTTCACCTTGACCTCAGTGAATAGTATCATGGAGTCTGACACTATAGCCTACTAAAACACAGCAGTCTGACACTATAGGCCTAAACACAGGGAAATGTGTGTGCTGACTGGCTTTCACCTCTCATAAGGAATCAGTGCATGATAGTCTGTATTTTGCGTGTGTGTGTGTGTGTGTGTGTGTGTGTGTGTGTGTGTGTGTGTGTGTGTGTGTGTTGTGAAAAGAGGCACTGAAGCACCAATAGAAAAATACTACAGTTACAGCATACCCACTGATAAAGTAAATACTTCAGTTACAGCATCCTTACAGACTAATGCAATAGTCAGAGAGAGAGAGAGAGAGAGAGAGAGAGAGACACTATGTGTCATTGGAGAGAAATTTCTTTTACCCATCTGGGGGTATACACACATGTGCACACACACACGCACACGCACGCACGCACTCACGCACACACACACACACACACACACAGTTGTGATGGGAGCTGTGAGCTTCAGAGCTTCACAAGGCTTCAGGTTGCACACACCCAGGGTTCGAGTTAGGTGGGAGCCAGTGGGAGCTGAGCTCCCATAGAGAGAGGTCTGGCTCCCATGAAAGCAGCAAACTCAAACATCTGTGGGGGCTCTGACAATACAATACTATATAATATTTTACTGACAAATAAAGTTATCATAAGCGGGGATCAAACCGAGGTATGGGAGGTGGAACCTTTTTATGGATTTGCAAGCGCGCTCGCGCTGGGAAGCGCTTGTTGGGGGTGTTTTTCATAATCTTTTCTTTTTGTGTTATTGCCTTATTGGCATGCTGTTATTATGTTCTCTGATGATAAAGGTGTACTGTATGCTTGCGCAGTTGCAATGTATAGGTTAAGCATAAGTCAATGTCTTAATTGATTGTAAACCATGATTTGGTTGTGACCGATAGTAGTTACCGTCAGTCAGGGTTCGCCTCTGACGCGAGAGGATCTAATGATGGTATGTTATATTGCCTAGTTTGTGGGCCTTGCCCCTGATTATTTTCAGTTTGATCAGTGTTTTGTTTGTTTAGTGTGTTTGTTAATTTGTTATGTTATGCACCCCGCCGGTGGCCTAATATAAAATAAAAGAAAGACGTCTGCATTATTCCGTTTCCATGCCTTGAGTCTACCACCCGCCGGATACAATGCCACTGAAAATTTGGCCGCTTGTTCGTTTCGGTTTTAGCCTACTTCGATAAAGCCAGACATTCTGCATTCCATTTAGACTCCGAGGTTCGGATTTTCGTATTTTTCGGTGCTAAAAACAGGAAGTGAAATCATGCGCGTCCCCGCTAGCCATGCCTCCGACCCAGAGAGCTTCGGAAATTCGGACCAGCAAAGAGCACACCGAGTTTTAGACGCCCATTGAAAGAAGCACTGCTGTGGGATAGAGCTGGTAGTCTGATTCAGAAGCCTACTTTTTGTATCTCACAAATTTGAACAGTAGGCTTGTAATCCACACGTTTTCGATATCATTACATCATTGCATCATCAGTTTGGAATCATCACATTTCGTTTTTGCAAAAAATAACGTTTCAGGGTGGGCAAACAGCAAGGTGCTGCTGTTAGCAAGCTAACACTAACGAACTAGCTAACATCACTTGTGGCATTTCAAATGACAACCCCCTGGATTACATGCACAGAGTAAAATAAAGTTTGTGACATGACATGTAAGTGTTTGATATCATTTCAAGCCCAGCAGTTTAGGCTATGCTGTTACTGTTCGTGTTAGGACTAAATGAACTTCCATTTCACTTCAGGTAGCTATTGTCAGACTATTGTTTGTAGTGAGCTAACGTCAGCGAACTAGCTAACTAACGTTTTACATTGAGAAGTGGTATTTCACTGAATGACAACTAACTAGATAACATTATGACATTAGTTTAAGTGGACAGAGCAAAGATAAAGTTAGACTGCAACAATCTAGTTTAAGCAAAGTCCAAAAACAGTCGGCTCCCTGCATAGGTAGCCTAGGCTACTGCCAGTTCCTATCACTAGTAAAGGGATTCATGGTTGTTCTTAAGTGTTATTTGTTGGTGAAATACTTGATTACAGACAGTACACAGAATTATATTGGTATTATACATCATTCATTATAGTAAGGTTGTAATGTATTCCTCTGTCTTGGTCAATATTCAATTCATTTTGCTTCCACCTTCCATCCGAATTTATCAATGAAATGGAATGCAATCGAGACGAAGTTTGGTGTGTTTTTAGCGGACGTGACGTGACGTCCGTTCGTCAATCCAAGTTTCCAAGACAAATGGAATGCAGAAATAGACCTACTGTAGCTCCAGATAGTAAGATAATGCGCGGCTCTCCTAAAGTCAACCTCTCTCCTAGATATTGCTTTAACCAGGCTATTCCGATCATGCTGCGCATGATGTAAACTTTATTGAGGATTTCGTGCAAGTAGCATATTCACCGAAATTAATAAGTGCCAGTTCACCGTTGTGCATAACATTCAGCCAGAGGTCCGGGAGAGAGAGAGAGATAGATAGATAGAGAGAGACATTGTCAACTTCTCACATTGTAAGGTCAGTGCTTGTGTCACGGGCCAGAGAGTAGATATGAGGGGGGAACTACTTGAAGGGGAACTATTTGAGTGACGGACTAGCCGGCATTCCTGTAAACAAAACACCTGTAGCTCATTGACTGATTTCTAATTGCACACGGTGCAGGTTATTGGGAGAGGGATTTGCTTTTGATTTAGTAGCTCTTTGGGGAGAGACAGCAGAAGTGTTTTGGTGCCCTGGCTTGGTGTGTTGTCTCTGTGTGTTACAGCGTTGCCGGTGGCAAACAAGGATTTGGTCCAGGATTCATTGACGGTCGCTGGGATTAGCAGCGTGTAACCCCAGTGCTTGGCGGACGGCGTGGCTGTGGAAAGCAGTCTGACTGAAGGAAGCAGCGTCTGGTGCGGACGGCACCTCCCTTGCTCAACTGCCGGGGGGAGAGTGTGAAGTGTGGAGCTTTCCCCCGCTTAAAGCTAAGTGGCCCTTCCTTGCCCTGTTAGAGAGTAGCGTGTGTAGTGTATGTTTGTGTGTGAGTGAGTGCGGGTGCGTGTGTGTATGGGCGAACGCATAGCGGGTGGTTATCGGCAAATTGGGTGTAATTGTAAAGACTCGACTTCGTATTCATTTATACTTATTGTGCTCTTAAATTTCCTAAAACTTTAAATCAAGAGTCAGTGGAATTGTCGCTTTCTAGATTGGCCTGGCTATCGTAGAGTAGCCTCTACATAAATTGTGGATTGTGTATGTGTGTTGGTGTGTCTGTGTAGGCTGCAAGGCGGGTGTTCCTGTGGGGGCTCTTGGTAGACGGAGGACCAGGCTATCCATCAGTGTGGAGGAAAACCGGAGATTATTGGACTTTTAACTTTTCTATCTATTTATTTCAATATATTATAATAAACATTTGTATATTATTCTTAAACGGTTGTTTGTGTCTGTATGGGGGAAAGGGAAGTGATTTCACACAGCCAAAAGTGTTTGTTAAGTGACAACCTCTAGGTGGCGCTGCCACAATTATTATTAGATCTGTGACATTATTTTGGCGTAAAGTCGGCAGGACTTTTGATCTGTGTGAAGCACTCTCTGTCAACCATGCACGACCAAGAGAATGAAGAGCAGCTAGAAGGGACAACCAGCACAGCCCAGAGTAGAAGTGCAGCTGAATCCGCACAGCAAGGTAACATAATTGGGATGTCTCCCTACTTTATTGGCTCCCTTTCGGTGCCTAGATTTAAAGGGGTCGATTCTGAATTGTTGTATGGGGAGTGGAAGGCTCAGATCAAATTCATGTTGTCATCAATGCCATCATGGTCCAGTGTACAACAGAGTGATTTTGTAATTGGAGCGCTTGATGGGGAAGCTAGAAGGGAAGTAGTGATCCTTGCAACAGGCCAAAGGTCAACTCCAAAACATATTTTTAAATATCTAGATGGTATGTATGGAGATAATACACCTATAGCATTATTGAGGGGTATGTTCTTTGATTGTAGGCAACGTTCAGGGGAGACGGTGCGGGCCTTCTCTCTTCGGTGCCGAGAACTGTACCAGCGATTGAAGGACCGAGACCCTGATGTCTTTGCAGAAGCTGGACAAGTATTACGAGATCAATTCATCATGGGCCTGCAAGATGCTGACCTTCGACGGGAAATGAACCGTATGATTCAGAGGAAGGAGGTAAATACTTTCGAACAGGCTCGGGAGGAAACACTGCAGGTGGAAAGGGATCGACAAACTAACATCTGGCAACCTCCAACCTGTGCGGCTGTGCGAGGGGAGAACAACACCCAGAAGCTGCACAGAGTGATTGGAAGACAGAGTTGAAGACTGAATTGTTATCTGAAATGCGATTACAGATGAAGGAGATGCAGCGGACTTTACTGGAAGAACTTCACCAAACTCGTAACCATGTCCCAGAGTCGGTGGGCTCAACGGGCCGACCTCCCCAAGTCACAAGGGTTAGGCCCAGAGATACCCAGGCAACTCACAGTCGACCACGCCCTCAGGATCAGTCGGGAGGGGCAAGGCAGACACGGCCTAGGTTTCAGTGGGATGAGCAGGGGAGGCCCATTTGCACACAGTGTCAGCAGAGTGGACACATTGCCCGGTTTTGCTCCACGGTGGAAGAAGATTTAAACGACAGTCTCCGGCCACTAGGGGCCAGGTGTCCGGAGTCTCGGGGAAAGGCCCAGTAAACCCGCAATTGAGTCAAGTCGTTGGCACACGCCCGTGGGTGGAAATCCAAATTCAAGGTGTTACTGTTAAGTTTTTATTGGACACTGGCTCTCAGGTAACTCTTTTGCCAGAGAGTATTTATAACAGTTTGCCAAACATAAAGGACACACAGGTTAAAAATGCCTCATGGCTATCACTACAAGCAGTAAATGGCGTAGAGCTACCTTATTTGGGCTATGCAATCGTGGACTTAAAAGTGGGGGAGCTGGATTTGCCGCAGCGGGGAGTGGTAGTAGTGAAAGATAAACAGGGTAACCAGACGTTTGAGCCTATACTGGGCATGAATGTAATTGAATGTTGTTGGAAAGAACTGTTTGAAAATCCCAGTGCAAAATTGTTGTTTCTCTCCACTCAAGAGAAGCATAATGCCCGGGCGGCCTGGGAAGGAGCTCTACAGGTGTGTGACAAGGTGGCAGTCGTACAGAAGGTGGTCACCGGTTATGCACGCCTAGGGTCCCGACATCCAGTGATGGTGCCCCCTCGCACTCAAATTCATGTGATGGCCCGGGTTTCTGCTGTGTTTCCTCAACACACAGTGTGCCTGGCAGAGCCTATAAGTCAGCAAGAGCACATGATGGTTGAAGTGTCTGCACTGTGCATCAAGGTAGGATTCCTCTGCGAGTGTATAATCTGAATTCTTTCCCAGTTATGTTGCAGAAATATCAGAGGCTGGCGGTGGTGACCTCCATCTCCCCGGATGATGTGAGAAGTCATGATCAGTTAGTTCTGGCAGAAGTGGAACCAGGAGTGGTGGGAGTGCGCATAGGTCATGTGAGTACCCCTGAGCCCCAACCTCTGCCTGAAGCTTTACAGGGCCTGGTCCAACAGGGCGTGGAGTTGACTCCTTTACAGCGACAGCAGTTGGAGGAGATTCTACAGAGGTTGCAGGACGTGTTCTCCTTAAGTGAAGATGATCATGGACACACCAGTGTTATTTACCATTCTATTCCCACAGGAGACGCAGCACCAATCAGAGAACGTTACCGCCCCGTCCCTCCCACCATGTACAAAGAAATGCAGGCCCTGCTTAAAGGTATGCTGCATGCAGGGGTGATAAGAGAGAGTAGCAGCCCGTGGGCAGCCCCTGTGGTGCTAGTACAAAAGAAGGGAGGGGGTCTTCGTTTTTGTGTAGACTACAGGAAATTAAATTCAGTGACTCATAAGGATGCATACCCACTACCAAGGATTGAGGAGGCCCTCACCAATTTGAAAACCTCACAGTGGTACTCAACCTTAGATCTGGCCTCGGGATATTGGCAGGTGGAAGTTGATGAACAAGACAAAGAGAAAAAGGCGTTTGCCACCCCTATGGGTCTTTATGAATTTCAATGTATGCCATTTGGATTATGCAACGGGCCTGCCACATTTCAACGTTTAATGCAGCGCTGTTTAGGGGATCTGAATTTGGAGACTGTGTTGATTTATTTGGATGATATTATTTTGATTTCTCCTACCTTTGAAGCGCCCATACAGCACCTGGAAGAAGTGTTCCGAAGGATGCGGTCTTTTGGGTTGAAGTTGAAGCCTGAAAAGTGTACACTTTTTCAAAAGCAGGTTAAGTTCCTTGGCCATGTGGTGGAAGCAGACGGGGTCCGACCGGATCCAGAGAAGACGTCGGCAGTGCAAAGCTGGAAAGTGTCATCGACTGTCCAGGAAGTAAGATCTTTCCTAGGTTTTGTCGGGTACTACCGACGCTTCATTATAGGATTTTCTAAGATTGCACGGCCACTGAACTCCCTCTTGCAAAACACTTCTAAGCATGGAAGGAAAAGAAGTGTTCCAATTGAATGGACACCAGAATGTCAAAATGCTTTTGACACCTTGAAGCAGGAACTGACACAGGCCCCAGTGTTAGCCTTTGCAGATTTCTCTATTCCATTCAGGTTATATACTGATGCCAGTTTGGGGGGGTTAGGAGCTGTGTTATCCCAAATACATCAGGGCAAGGAACATGTAATTGCTTATGCTAGCCGGTCATTGAATCCAGCGGAGAGAAATGATTCAAATTACAGCGCCTTTAAACTGGAGTTATTGGCTGTGAAATGGGCAATTACAGAGAAATTTCTTGTAGGGTTCTAAATTTACTGTCTTCACAGATCATCGCCCATTGCTCCATTTGAAGACAGCAAGGCTTAATGCGGTGGAGCAACGTTGGATATCTCAGCTGGAGAACTACAACTTTGATCTCAGGTACCGGCCCGGGGTAGAGAACACTAATGCTGACGCTTTATCTAGGCAGGGAGAAGTCACCAGTGAAGTGGCAGTTCATCTGGTGACCTACCGGCCGCCTGTAGAGGAGACCCGTCACTATGCCCTGGAGCCTGAGGTATTAGATCAACATTGGGGCTGGAATCCACAGCGATGGAAGATGATGCAGAGCAAGGATCCAGGCCTTTCTCGAGTGAGACAACTCCTCAGTTCAGGAGCAAGATTGCGCGGGCAAGCTCTTCATAGGGAACCGGCAGAAGTTCGGGACCTGTTGAAGCAGTGGAAGCGGCTGAGTTTACAAGAGGATGTCCTAGTGCGTCAGGTACGAGACTCTAATACTCAGGAGGTTTACCAACAGGTTGTTCTTCCCCCTTCAGAGAGACAGTCGGTGTGGGAGGCGGTACATTCAAGCGCAGGACACCTTGGAACGGAGAAGACTCTATCAGCACTGCGGAGACGGTTCTATTGGCCAAGAATGGGACAGAGCAACCAGGAATGGCTGGCTGCTTGTGAACGTTGTGTGTTGAGAAAGGCTCGTACTGAGAAGGCCCCGCTGGTTCCCATTGTAACGTCTGCCCCCCTCGAAATAGTAGGTATGGATTTCTTAACACTCAGTAGGCCCACAGATGTGTATAAATACTTACTAGTGGTAACTGACCTATTCTCTCGATTTGCCTGGGTTATACCCACTAAAGATCAAATGGCACAGACTGTGGCTCAGGCACTTTGGCATGGGGTTATTCAGCCTTTTAGTTGCCCTCAGCGATTTCTTTCTGATCAGGGTGCTAGCTTTGAATCAAGATTGATTAAAGAGTTGTGTCAATATTATAGCTGTGTGAAAAGCCGCACCAGCGGATACCATCCGCAGGGAAACGGCACATGTGAGCGCTTTAATCAAACCCTGCTTAACCTGTTGGGGACGTTAGAGACGCAAGATAACTGGGTTGAGTCTCTTCCTGAATTAGTTAAGGCCACACCACACCACACCACATTATGTAATGTTTGGTACACATGCACGGCTACCCTTAGACTTAGTGCAAGGAACTTGGGTTGATGGGGAGCAGAGTGTGGAAGACTGGGTGCAACGGCATCATCAAAGGTTGGTAGGGGCTTATCAGAAGGTCTCTGAGAATGCTGCTCAAACAGTGGCTAGGCAGGGGAAGTATCAAGCCACACAGACCTGCCCATTAGTACCAGGGGAAAGAGTTCTGATAAGGACTTTCAGACGGGGGGATGAGGGTAAATTGGCGGACCGTTGGGAACCAGTGCCGCATGTGGTAGTGCAGCAGTTACCTTCAGGGATTCCCGTTTACAAAGTCAAACCAGAGGGTAGGGAGGGGCCCATTCGAACTGTTCATAAAAATCGCCTGAAGCCATGTCTGTTCCAACCGAAGTCACCCCCAGCAGATGGGGTACCCCCAGCTGACGTGGCGCCTCCAGCACGTGGACCTCATCCGAGTGAGCAGTGGCCCTTTTGGACCGTGGGGTTGCCACAGGACCATCGGGTGGGTTCACCTCAGATGGTTATTGAGGGGCCGGAGGGGTGGGAGGGAGACGCCCTTGGGAATCCTGAGAGTCTGGGTTTAGTGACTGAGGGGGGAGTATGTAAATCACAGCGAGCCAATCTGGGCAAGCCACCAAGTCGATATAGGTAGACCCTGGGTGGTTATGGTCACAGGGACGTGACCATGATTTACCAGGGAGGTGTATGTCATGGGCCAGAGAGTAGATGTGAGGGGGGAACTACTTGAAGGGGACTTATTTGAGTGACGGACTAGCTGGCATTACTGTAAACAAAACACCTGAAACACCTGTAGCTCATTGACTGATTTCTAATCGCACCCGGTGCAGGCTATTGGGAGAGGGATTTGCTTTTGATTTAGTAGCTCTTTGGGGAGAGACAGCAGAAGTGTTTTGGTGCCCTGGCTTGGTGTGTTGTCTCTGTGTGTTACAGCGTTGCCGGTGGCAAACAAGGATTTGGTCCAGGGTTCATTGACGGTGGCTGGGAACTAGCAGCGTGCAACCCCAGTGCTTGACGGACGGCGTGGCTGTGGAAAGCAGTCTGACTGAAGGAAGCAGCGCCTGGTGCGGACGGCACCTCCCTTGCTCAACTGCCGGGGGGAGAGAAGTGTGGGCGCTTTCCCCCCGCTTAAAGCTAAGTGGCCCTTCCTTGCCCTGTTAGAGAGTAGCGTGTGTAGTGTATGTGTGTGTGTGAGTGAGTGCGGGTGCGTGTGTGTATGGGCGAACGCATAGCGGGTGGTTATCGGCAAATTGGGTGTAATTGTAAAGACTCGACTTCGTATTCATTTATACTTATTGTGCTCTTAAACTTCCTAAAACTTTAAATCACGAGTCAGTGGAATTGTCGCTCTATAGAATGGCCTGGCTATCATAGAGTAGCCTCTACATAAATTGTGGATTGTGTATGTGTGTTGGTGTGTCTGTGTAGGCTGCAAGGCGGGTGTTCCTGTGGGGGCTCTTGGTAGACGGAGGACCAGGCTATCCATCAGTGTGGAGGAAAACCGGAGATTATTGGACTTTTAACTTTTCTATCTATTTATTTCAATATATTATAATAAACATTTGTATATTATTCTTAAACGGTTGTTTGTGTCTGTATGGGGGAAAGGGAAGTGATTTCACACAGCCAAAAGTGTTTGTTAAGTGACAACCTCTAGGTGGCGCTGCCACAATTATTATTAGATCTGTGACACTTGCTTCCCATTACATTCAAAAGTCCGCAAAGCCTTTACTGAACTCCTGCGCCGTTGCGCAGACTGGAGAACGAACCCCCCCCCCGCAATTAATTCATGGGCTCCCACGAAGATGGAATCATAACTCGAACCCTGCACACACCCACACGCAGAGCAGTGGGCAGCTCTTAATCCGCCTGGGGAGCAGTTCATCCCCATGATAAATCCTGCTTTGACTGCTTCATCAATCTCTGCCAGGTGAGTTGTCCGTAGCAGCTGTAGTTGGAGAGGTTAGAAATCCACACTTATGGAAAGACCTTGTTGCTGACGGCTCCTCCAAGTACAGGGTGCAGCAGCCAAGTTCCAATTTCACTATTCAATTACATTTTTTTCATTGCTTAAAGTTACCCTTTGCAGCATTTCCATAGTCATAAAAGTATTTAGAAATCATTATTTTGGTTGACTGTTGTGGTGAAAACAATCACTTTCACTGCCCAATCTACTGATTCCTTTTATTTAGGAAAGCCAGCCTTGCAACTGTAGTTGAGCAGCTCATCTTTTGTCTTTGTCTGTGTTTTACTACATGCACCCAGTAGGTGGTGCCAATGCAAAATGATAAGTGGAGTTGTATGTACAATGCAATTTTGAATGTAGGGTAATGTAATATGTACGGTGGCCCGGAAGTGCAACGAGAAGGGTCCAGCTGCAGTATTGACGGTTCCGCCTTAATGCCAGAACGCCCATGGGCGTTCCAAGAATTTGCAGATTGGCCAATCGTGAAGAATTTCGCAAGGGACACTGGGTATGATGTCATTCTCAAATCCATTTCTGAAAGCTATGGCGCACACCGCTCTAACTCGTGGTCAGCAATGGTGACTTGCTAGGAAGATTATGTTGGTAAGTTGGCTATATTGTTTATTTCGACAACATGCACTGACATTGTAGCCTAGCTTTCGCAGACACTCGTGTATTCATTCATCTGCGCGGGAGTCAGGTTACTGACATTAAGGTTGTAATCTTAATTGCATTCGAATTCGACAGACAGATAACGTTAACGTTAGCAGCTAACGTTAGGGTCGTGTTCTCTTCTCTCGTCCTAACGTTACTGTATGTGGTGTACACTTAGCAGCTAACGCTACCTAAAAGAAAGTACCCCATAATATAAGTGCTAAACAAAACTGTTATTTGAAATACGATACGATTGAGAAGCAAGGTTAACGTGGTTAAGCACAACGGCGCCATGGACCTGTGCACAGATATTAAACCTGAACTGTGAAAGTATGCTAACGTTATGAATTGTTTGGCTGATGAGGTTAAATGTGTGCCTGCAAATCTTTGCATTTAGTCAAGTTGCTTACACTGCTACAGTCTTGATTATTAACTGTGATTTGATGACATAGCCTAATCAAAGCTATTGAGGGTGGAGATCTGTATACAGCCATCATGAAATACGATACGATTGAGAAGCAAGGTTAACGTGGTTAAGCACAACGGCGCCATGGACCTGTGCACAGATATTAAACCTGAACTGTGAAAGTATGCTAACGTTATGAATTGTTTGGCTGATGAGGTAAAATGTGTGCCTGCAAATCTTTGCATTTAGTCAAGTTGCTTACACTGCTACAGTCTTGATTGTTAACTGTGATTTGATGACATAATCAAAGCTATTGAGGGTGGAGATCTGTATACAGCCATCATTTAATGATAATCATTGTTAAGAAATTGCGTTCTTTTTTCTCAATTACAGGGTGCATCTTGCCAGTACCAAAGCAACAGCTGTGGGGTATATATGTTGATGGTGAGAGAGCCTACAATATTTTACAAAATGATTACTGATATTGCGTTTGCAGACCAACTAACAGGTCCTGATGTTTTTTGTTTGTTTGTTTGTTTTTTTCAGTATGCAATGTACGCCACACTGGAAAAGACGTGTGATTTTGGGGAGGTGAGTTTTCTGAATCTTAAATGAATATGTAGTGGAATATGTTTTTTTTTAATATTCCAGCCATCCTATTTGGAGCCTACAGTTAACATTCACCATATACACTTAGCTATTGAAGGAAAGGACTACATCTCTGTACATTGCCAGTACTATAACCTTGTAAAAAGCTATGGAGATCTTTAAAAGGGAACTATGCTACGCTACTATACTAACATTTTTAGTTCAATTTACCTTTATTTAGCAGCTTAAGAGTCATTGTGGTGATTGTACAGCAGTTTTTAGGTCGATTGATAACCGCTTCGCCTCGCTCTAGCTCCTCTCGGCGTAGAAATTGAATATGCAATATTCATATGCATAGTTCATCTTTTTACTGTACAGGTTGATATGTTGTCTATTTGGAGGTGGTGGTGCCAACAGCTGTTGCAGGGATCCCTACTGAAGTATTATATACTGTATTCATAATTTCCTCACTACTCATACATGTTGGGTGGTCCCAATGCCTTTCCCACTACCCCCCCCCCTTTCCTGTAGCCCTACAGGTCAACGTAGCGCATCTGTGGCACCTGTCAGCCAAACCCTGGAGGCCGCATGCATGGAGAGGTACAGTATTAGAGATTGTACTTTACCATTTGCCCACATAGCAATAAGTTATACAAAAGAAATTTTGAGTATTTTCCTCTCTGCTCATATTGGCTGCTCATGAAGCTGGTAGTTAAACCTCACCCTCTCTCTCTCTCTCTCTCTCTGTACCCCAACAGAACAAGCTGGAACACCTTTCTTGCCCTCGCCATTAACACATGTTGGTCCCACCCTTGAAGCATTGAGCAGAGAAAGGTATTAAAGAATGTACATTGCCATTTGCCAACATCTATCTATTAATGCATGGAAGGCCTGTCTGTTACCCTGTGTGTCTATTCCATGCAAAACCCGTGGGCGACACAGGATGCTTTACATTGACATTAAGTCAATTTATATCATAAGCACATGAAAAAGTGGTCTATTTTGTTTTTAGGATGTTCACTGCACTGCCTTCTGTGGTGTAACCAGTTCCATTGATCACAGTGGAAGTTAATTGTTACGGCAGAAGTGGCTTTCACTTCATGCATCCAGCGTAGCCTCCCTGTGTAACTCTTGAGCCACTCATCTGACTGACCATCAATTTGCTACAGGTCTTGCTAATGGCATGTGTGAGAGCAGTGCGAAGTGGTTGGCTTTGGACCAAAAACAACAAATATCTTAATATTAAGCCAATTATATACTGTATCCATAATTTCCTCACTACTCATACATATTGGGGGATCATGAAGATGATTGCTAACCCAACACCCCCCCCCCCCCACACACACCCCGCTTGTAGCCCTACAAGTCAAGGTAGCACATCTGTGGCACATGTCAGCCAAACCCTGGAGGCTGCATGCTGGGAGAGGTATTACATTGTACTTTGCCATTTGCCCACATAGTAATAAGTTATACAAAAGAAACATTGAGTATTTTCCTCTCTGCTCATATTGGCTGCTCATGAAGATAGTAGTTAAACCTCACCCTCTCTCTTTCTGTACCCCAACAGAACAAGCTGGAACACCTTTCTTGCCCTCGCCATCAACGCATGTTGGTCCCACCCTTGAAGCATTGAGCAGAGAAAGGTATTAAAGAATGTACTTTGCCATTTGCCAACATCTATCTATTAATGCATGGAAGGCCTGTATGTTACCCTGTTTGTCTATTCCATGCATAACTCACGGGCTACACAGGATGCTTTACATTAACATTAAGTCAATTTATATCATGAGCACATGAAAGAGTGGTCTATTTTGTTTTTAGGATGTTCACTGCACTGCAGTGGTGTAACCAGTTCCATTGATCACAGTGGAAGTTAATTGTTACGGCAGAAATGGTTTTCACTTCATGCATCCAGCGTAGCCTCCCTGTTTAACTCTTGAACCACTCATCTGACTTACCATCAATTTGCTACTATGTGTGAGAGCAGTGCGAAGTTGTTGGCTTTGGACCAAAAACAACAAATGTCATTATACACTGTATCCATAATTTTCTCACTACTCATACATATTGCATAATTTTCTCTCTGTTCATATTGGCTGCTCATGAAGATGGTTGCCTCCCTGTGTAACTCTTGAACCACTCATCTGACTGACCTTCAATTTGCTACAGGTTTTGCTAATGGCATGTGTGAGTGCAGTGCAAAGTGGTTGGCTTTGGACCAAAAACAACTAATATCTAAATATTAAGCCATTGCCCAAAGCAGTAAATCATTCAAAGCAAACCTTGCATTTATTTTTTATTTGGTGTATTCTCTCTTTCCCTCTCCTTTGCCCCGCAGAACAAGTGGCAGCGATGGACAGGCCTGTCCTCCCCCCGGAGATCCTGCAGAGGATCATCAAGGAGACGCTCTGCTTGGACATGGGAATGCTGGTTTTTTTTAATAGGATATCATCATAGAAGATGTCTGACTCCCTGCCTGGCACTAACACACACACACACACACACACACACACACACACGTCCAGCCAGTCTCCCAACTCACTGCACAGCATTTTAATGTATCTGACCACAAATTGTCCTGAAATCCTTGAAGTTAATGCAAATTAGTTAATAATACCATATCCTTAACAGAGCAAGGTGTAAGTTCTAATTTCTTATCTCTAAAACTGGGGGTAGGGATATCTCAGGCTTTTTTTGTTTTGAGTTCTGAGACATGCTTCTTTTTTGAGAGAGAGAGAGGATTGGGGGATATGTTTGCAATAGTATCTGAAGTTTAAGGATTTTATTTGTTCAGTTTGAAAAAGAAAGAAGAGAAACTAGGGAAAAGGAGAGAAACTTAACACTGCCAAGCTGATTCCTGACCTTGTGCCACAGCTTTAATCCAGTTTTATTCATTCTTTATTTCTTGTTTATTCATTGCTTTTTATTTATTTGCTATTCTGGTCTATAATGTGTTTTTGGTATTTATTTATTTGTTATGCCGGTCTGAAATGTGTTTTAATATGTCCACAGATGTAAAATAGCTTTGTAGCTAACTGGTACATGGCCCCTGTCAAATAAACCAATAAACTAAACTTCACTTCACTGTTCATGTTTGTTTGAAATAAACTGTTTGAGAGTTACAATTCTGTTTTATTTAATCATCCAATGTGTGCTAAAGGTGGTGGGGGCGGCATAGAAGTGTCCCCAGCTCGTAAGCGACGTTCAACATGCAACCTAGGAAGTGCAAGTTTTCTGTATGGTCTCAATGGCGGAATAAAACTGTTTTTGTGTTATCGTTATCATACTATAACGTAGAGGGACGTGCCGCGTGACTTATGAGCTCTGCGGATTCAGTCAGTAGGCTATCTGTAATGTAAAGGAAGGGGCCTCATTGAGTGTATTCACTGGTATTACCTAGGGATACACCGAAAAATATTTGGTTGATGTAGGCCTACGTGTCCTGTTAACTCTTTTTCCGTTTGACATCAAACAATCTGCATGACTTAAATATTGCAAATACTCCTTTTACAATCGGAATAAGAATCATTTTCACGAACTCTGGACAAAATACAAACGAGTCGCCAAATGCTTTCACTTTCCTATCTATCGAGGCTAGCGATAGCACATGAGAACCCGGATGTTCAATAACAAAGCAGCACGTTGACAGTGACGAAGTAAGGGGCAGTACTGTGTGAGGGCGTTTTATCGAGGACTGGGCGTTTTAGATGAGACGCAGCTGGATGATGTTGAGTGCAACAGACAATAACAAGTTTGAAAACAAAATTACATTTGCATTATACACTTACATCTTTAAAAAACAAATTCCTATTTCATAAAACACATTAACAAATGAAAAAAGAGCTTTTACCTATTACAACACACATTAACAAGTTCCAAAACAAAATTACATTTGCATCACACACTTACATCTTTAAAAAACGAATTACTATTTCATAAAACACATTAACAAATGTAAAAAAAAACCAAAAAAAACAAACACAAATCTACAATACACAAAACATTGTTTTCAATGATCTGACAAAACACCATTTATACAAAACACATTAACAAGTTTGGAAACAAAATTACATTAAGAATACATCTCACAGACATGAAAAAAAAAACATTTCATTAAACACATTTGCAAATTTGAAAGAAAAAATACACAAATAATTTTTAAATGATCTGACAAAACACAATTTATACAAAACACATTAAAAAGTTTGAAAATAAAATTACATTTAGAATACATCTTACACACATTAAAAAAAAAAAATTACCATTTCATTAAACACATTTGCAAATGTGAAAGCAAATTAACAAAACACAAAACACAAATGCAAACTGTTTACATTTACATTTCACCAAACACAAACGCAAACTCCAAAAACACATTACATCAACTACATTTCTTACGGAAATAGATCGACCTAAAGGCGGAAGCAGGAAGTGGCGACGCAGAAAGGGGTTCCAGTTAGGTGGGAGCCAGGCATGGACTGGCCATAGGGCATACAGGGCAATGCCCGGTGGGCCAACAGTCATTTTTGGGCCGGGTCTGTTTTTATTCATAATTTTCATGAAGGATATTGGGCTAGTTTAATTAAATCTCTCATGTTCATGCAATATGTCCAACTTACAGTGTTATTTTAGCTAGCCACAACGTTATTATTATTGAATAAAATCATGGTGGGCCGCCATGTCCAAAAATGCCTGGGCCATTTTTTGGTCCCAGTCCGGCCCTGGTGGGAGCCAGCGGGAGCTGAGCTTCCATAGAGAGAGGTCTGGCTCCCATGAAAGCAGCAAACTCAAACATCTGTGGGGGCTCTGACAGTACAATAGTATATAATATTTTACTGACAAATAAAGTTATCATAAGTGGGGATCAAACCGAGCTATGGGAGGTGGAACCTTTTATGGAGTTGCGAACGCGATCCCGCTGGGAAGCGCTTGTTACAGGGGTGTTTTTGATCGTCTTTTTTGAGTGTTATTGCCTTATTGGCATGCTGTTATTATGTTCTCTGATGATAAAGGGTTACTGTATGCTTGTGCAGTTGCAATGTATAGGCTTTAAACATAAGCCAATGTCTTAATTGATTGTTAACCATTATTTGATTGTGACCGATAGTAGGCTATGTTACCGTGCGTAACTGTCGGTTCGCCTCTGACGCAAGAGGATCTAATGATGGTATGTTATATTGCCTAGTTTGTGGGCCTTGCCCCTGTTTATTTTCAGTTTGATCAGTGTTTTGTTTGTTTAGTTTGTTTGTTAATTTGTTATGTTATGCACCCCGCCGGTGGCCTAATATAAAATAAAAGAAAGACGTCTGCATTATTCCGTTTCCATGCCTTGAGTCTACCACCCACCGGACACACTCCGTTACAATGCCACTGAAAATGTGGCCACTTGCAATGTCGACCTGCCCTCACCGACTCGTTTCGGTTTTAGCCTACTTCATTAAAGCCCAAACATAGGCCTACTGTAGCTCCAGACAGTAGACAATGCGCGGCTCTCCCTAGGTCAACCTCTCTCCTAGATATTGCTTTAACCAGGCTATTCCGATCATGCTGCACATGATGTAAACTTTATTGAGGATTTTGTGCAAGTAGCATATTCACCGAAATTAATAAGTGCCAGTTCACCGTTGTGCATAACATTCAGCCAGAGGTCCAAGAGAGAGAGAGAGAGAGAGAGACATTGTCAACTCGTCACATTGTAAGGTCAGTGCTTGCTTCCCATTACATTCAAAGGTCCACAAAGCCTTTACTGAACTCCTGCGCCGTTGTGCAGACTGGAGAACGACAAAATAAATAAATAAATGAATAATAAGAATTCATGGGCTCCCACGAAGATGGAATCATAACTGGAACACTGAGGAGGGTCGTTCAACTGGCTACTGAACACACGTAGAGACACTGTGATCTGTGAGTGACATTGGGATGCATTCTTCCGCCGATACATCCCTAAAGCCTTGATATTTGTTTTAAGGGTCCTCAAACTCATTTTCACGCCTTGCATCGTCTCCAGCATGTCCAATATCACGCCGTAGGTGTGACTCTCATTGAAATATTTCTTGAGGAGATCATCCACTTGGTCAGACGTATGCCGGATATCCAGAGACCGTCCACAGGTGCCACAGAAGGGTGTCACGAAGCGGAGGATCACGCCGCAAAACGGCCAAAACATGATGAATAGCAATACAATATAAGCGCCTTCCAAAGCACCCAATGTCACTCACAGATCACAGTGTCTCTACGTGTGTCCAGTAGCCAGTTGAATGACCCTCCTCAGGGTTCGACTTATGATTCCATAGTTGGAGCCCATGATTTTTTTTTTTTTTTTTTTTGTCGTTCTCCAGTCTCCGCAACGGCGCAGGAGTTCAGTAAAGGCTTTGTGTAATGGCAAGCAAGCACTGACCTTACAATGTGACAAGTTGACAATGTCTCTCTCTCTCTCTCTCTCTCTCTCTCTCTCTCTCTCTCTCTCTCTCTCTCCCGGACCTCTGGCTGAATGTTATGCACAACGGTGAACTGGCACTTATTAATTTCGGTGAATATGACCTAGGAGAGCCGCGCATTGTCTACTGTCTGGAGCTACAGTAGGCCTATGTTTGGGCTTTAATGAAGTAGGCCAAAACAGAAACGAGTCGATGAGAGCAGGTCGACATTGCAAGTGGCCACATTTTCAGTGGCATTGTAACGGAGTGTGTCCAGTGGGTGGTAGACTCAAGGCATGGAAACGGAATAATGCAGACGTCTTTCTTTTATTTTATATTAGGCCACCGGCGGGGTGCATAACATAACAAATTCACAAACAAACTAAACAAACAAAACACTGATCAAACTGAAAATAAACAGGGGCAAGGCCCACAAACTAGGCAATAGGCCTATAACATACCATCATTAGATCCTCTTGCGTCAGAGGCAAACCCCGACAGTTACGCACGGTAACATAGCCTACTATCGGTCACAATCAAATCATGGTTAACAATCAATTAAGACATTGGCTTATGTTTACAGCCTATACATTGCAACTGCGCAAGCATACAGTAACCCTTTATCATCAGAGAACATAATAACAGCATGCAATAACACACAAAAAAGACGATCAAAAACACCCCCTAACAAGCGCTTCCCAGCAGGATCGCGCTCACAACTCCATAAAAGGTTCCACCTCCCATAGCTCGGTTTGATCCCCACTTATGATAACTTTATTTGTCAGTAAAATATTATATACTATTGTACTGTCAGAGCCCCCACAGATGTTTGAGTTTGCTGCTTTCATGGGAGCCAGACCTCTCTCTATGGAAGCTCAGCTCCCGCTGGCTCCCACCTAACTGGAACCCCTTTCTGCGTCGCCACTTCCTGCTTCCGCCTTTAGGTCGATCTATTTCCGTAAGAAATTTAGTTGATGTAATGTGTTTTTGGAGTTTGCATTTGTGTTTGGTGAAATGTAAATTTGACTCGCAGTTTGCTTTTGTGTTTTGTGTTTTGTTAATTTGCTTTCACATTTGCAAATGTGTTTAATGAAATGGTAATTTGTTTTTTTTTTAATGTGTGTAAGATGTATTATAAATTTTATAAATTTTATAAAAGTATAAATTGTGTTTTGTCAGATCATTTAAAAATGATTTGTGTATTGTAGATTTTTTCTTTCACATTTGCAAATGTGTTTAATGAAATGTTTTTTTTTCATGTCTGTGAGATGTATTCTTAATGTAATTTTGTTTCCAAACTTGTTAATGTGTTTTGTATAAATGGTGTTTTGTCAGATCATTGAAAACAATGTTTTGTGTATTGTAGATTTGTGTTTTTTTGTTGTACATTTGTTAATGTGTTTTATGAAATAGTAATTCGTTTTTTAAAGATGTAAGTGTGTGATGCAAATGTAATTTTGTTTTGGAACTTGTTAATGTGCATTGTAATATGTAAAAGCTCTTTTTTCATTTGTTAATGTGTTTTATGAAATAGGAATTCGTTTTTTTAAAGATGTAAGTGTATAATGCAAATGTAATTTTGTTTTCAAACTTGTTAATGTCTGTTGCACTTCCGGGCCACCGTAAGATATGCCATCTTAAATCATCTTAAAATTAAGTCACAATAAGTCGATTGATGAGTAAGAAGAAATAGGTAGGATAAGGGAACGCATTGCAGAATTAATCCACTAGATTATGGAATTAATTTTGTATCAGAAACTGGAAAACTTCTGTTCAACATAGGCAACTGCAATCTTTTTTTATATATACGTATATATAGATTACCTGAGGTACCTCCCTCTCAGTGCCTTGTTTTAAATGCAAAGACCTACAGAAGTCTTCCACTGAAGTATGGAACTACTGGAACTCGTTAAGGGTGTAAATTTATTTGGGTAACGCTATGCCCAAGGTAGCCTACTACCATCGCAAGCCTATTGGGAGCATGAGTTTTGGAATGCTAGTGGTGAATGGAGGTGGGCTATTCAACAAATACATGTTTCAGTAGAGCCCAAGTCCATTTCACACCGGAGTTTGAGTTATATAGATCCCACAAGGTTTCCGTACTATATGGTAGGCCTATGCTGATGTTTAGATGAAATTATCCAAAAACATAATTGATTCAAGACCAGAATATTTGGCCTTTAGTCACTCAGTCCCACTAGGCTTTCTTATGTTTTTCTTATCTTCTCAGGGTGATCATCACAGGAGCCAGAACTACTGCCACTAGTGAGTGCGCACGCGCACACACACACACACACACACACACACACACACACACACACACACATAATACTGTGCTGTTTGGGGGAACATAGACTTGCACTAAATGTAAAATGAAAATGTAGGACAATTTAACACTCCTATGTGTGTGTGTACATCTAGAGGAATGCATCTAATTGCTGTCGTATTTTAATGGTGCCAGGTCTGATCCTACTGCATGTTGGAACCTGGTTCCTTGCCAGGTCCATTTATGACCTGAATGTAGTCTTGCCCTGTGTAATTAAACCCCCGGACCCTATGTTCCTCATTGTCATTGTCTTCAGTCACGTTGCTGTTTGTTGTGTTCCTGAGTGTGTTTCGTTAATTAAGGCCTGCATTTTGGGTCCTAATCCCTTTGGAATATGATACCGTAAATGTATCAAATAAGTAACCTTCGAAGAGTATTTGCATTAGTATGAACAAAAATGTGCATATACAAGCAGAAATGGGAATGGTGACCCACTTGCTTTCCATATGGACACATGAATGCACTAGTTTGTGTAGAATGTGTGACTATGTCAGAAAGCAGTATGCCTATTCCTATCTCATAACAACTGCCATCACTTACATTACAGTATGTCTTGTTATTTACAAAATATTAATTTCACCACCCTACCTAACTCTGCTTTTGGCTGCCTCCACTGTCTTACTACAGAAAACAGTAAATATTAACCAATTAGGACAGGCCAGGTAGTCTATAGTCTACTTCTATTTTAACTAGTGCTGTCAAACGATTAAAAAAAATAATCTGATTAATCACAAAGTTTTGCAATGATTAATCATGATTAATCACTTTTAATCGCAACTCATTTCCTCCAGTAAGAAATTGGATGCTAGGGTATGTTGGATCCTTATTTTGACCTGTAAAGGCCCTGATACTAAATAGTAGGCTTGTTCGTCTCAAATGGGGCTATTCACACCTGTCCTCTACCCCCAAGGACTCCCCAAACATGTTGTTGGACAGTCAGGAGCTTGGTCATAATCTTTGTATAGTTTGACTTGATAGCCACGCCATTTTCCATTTGAAATTGAACATAACACATGCCATGAAAGTGGAACCATATCCATCGGGATTAATCTGAGTTAATTTTTTTAATCCGAGTTAAATTTTTTGGATTAATCACATGATTAATCAGTTAATTTTGCCAGCACTAATTTTAACACCAATAGATGTTTTCTTATCAACGCTCAAAATTACTGTAAGTGAAGATTGTACTTTAAAAAGTCAAAGAATACAAGAGACACTGCTTAGAGTAAAAGAGAAATATAGATGGCTGATTTAATGTAAAACTTTAAGCCAAGCAATACAGGTAATCAAGAGCTGTTACAACCAAAGGTGACAAAGTATTAGTCTGAATTAATCTAACTTCTTTAAACTCAGAGTCTGAGTTCAGATGAGGGGCAAATTGTCTATGGTTAAAGAGAACCTATGCAGGATCCGGTGGTGTCATCCAGTAAGCTAACAACCAAACAAAGCAGTTATTTAGCGTTTCTGCCAATAATCCTCCATTTAGAATTGCATAGTCAATGGTGATCGCCGCAAACAAAATGTATCGACAGTTGAATGCGCTGAAAAGTCACAAATCGCATTGTAATTCAAACAGTAAACTCTGGCTAAGTCACGTGACCTAGCTTGCTTGCTAACCAAAACTTACGATAGCCGGGACGCGCTCCCTGATCTTGCAGAGGCGGTATCTGCCTCTAGGAGGGTCGGACAATCTCGTGAAGGGGCTCGTTTTACTCCGGAACATGTCATTTATCAAGTCTAGTGAGTTCTAGGCAATTTACATAAAGGTGTAATGAATAGGAAACGTCGAAATTTTACCTAAAAGTTGCATGTGGTGGCTTTAAATGCAATTAGCTGGTCAAGCAAGGCTGTTGGTAGATTGTGCGCTTGTATAGTTTTTCTTTGTTCAATTCACGAACTGCATATAGACATTTCAATTTGATAAAAGACTGATACAATAAAAAAAGTGATTACATAGAATAAAACCCCAGCATTCAAACATTGAACACACATTTTTTTAACAGTTGGTTTTGTCTCATATGATTGAAGTATGGTCATAGCTTATAATGTATGTCTCAAATTATTAAACATACTGATTAGTCTTATTATTTCTTATAACTTCTACTAGGAGAAAACTGAAGAAAAAACAATGAAAAGTAACATCATTGCTTAAAAAGAATTAAGAAATCATTAAACAATATTGTTAAAAGATTTACTGCAGTAATTAAATTGTTTTCTATAACCCTTATACCAGCAGAGAAGCTCTCAGTTTGCTGATCAAGTGTGGCCATTGCAGCTGTTTGTTTGCGGTTGCTTGTTGTTCAGTATCTCTCTTGGTTAGATACATTTCACCATCTGTCAGTGTTTTCTCTAATTTGGCTCCATAAACTGATGTGGGCCTGAGAAGTGTTAGGCCCAGTGACCCATACAGTATAGTAGGTGATTGACCTGTTCCCATAAAGGCCTGTTGTACCGGTGTGGTACAATAGTCACTTGCTGTGCCTGCATTTGCCCCTGTGATTTTGCCACTCTTGCATATAGTATGTATGAGACTGAATAGCATTCCTAATATGTCACTTGTCTTTCAGAGCGCTCTGATATCTAATGAAGTCATCCTTTTGGAAGTTTCCAGTCGTCAGTTGTCTTACAAGTCACAATGCAGTCGCAGCCTGCAGTAAAGACAGTTTGGTTAAAAACTTACTGTAGGTCCCATTCACACCAAATCCTTTCTGTTTGGGGTGTGTACAAGGTGCAGACATGTCTTTTTGTCCATTTTGTTTTGAATTGATGTGAACAGAATCACACCACTCCTCCACTGCCAGCTTGAAAAAGAAATTACATCTATTTTTCCATGTGGGCCTCACCTCTCTCAGAACTTAGATCCGTACACTTCTGCACACAAGTCTTCTGCACACACGTCTTATAAGTTCAGTTTCTGTTATGTAGAGTGAATTCTCATTTTTACAATCTGCATACCACAAATTCATATTGAAGCATTTAAATTTTTCTTTTACAATGGCTTAGCAATGTTTTGATTTAGTCTGATGGTATTGGGTTATTGGGCACCTTTTTTCTCTGAAAGTTCCAACTCTTCCAAAACATCTTCTTTCTTGATTGTTTCCCATTCTGGTGGGATTTGTCCTCTGCCAGTAAACTTATAGCCATATTTTTTCTCCCACTCTGAACGGAAATGGCAAAGGAACCATTTCCAGTAGCTCTGAGTGCTGCCATCTCCAGTGATGCGCCATTTGCTGTAGGGCTCTCCAGCAGTTGTGTACTCTTTATAGGGGATCCATTCATCTTCTGTTTCTGGTTTCCTGAAGCGGTCATCACTGACGACTGATGTGGTACAGAATTCTATGGCAAAATGGTCTGTGCCATGCCACTTCCTTCCCCCCACTGCCTCACTCCGATGGAACCTAACACTATGCTGCTCTCCTTCATGATCTGGGATGGTGTTGGTGCAGATGGCATTGCAGAAAGGACACTGGGCCCAACAGCCTTGGAGCTGCTGAAACAGAACTGCAGTGGGCACCTCTCTTAAACTCTTCAGATCCATCTTTACATCCTTAAACATCTCCTCCAGAGATGTGGCCATTGTGTCTTCAAGGAATGCCCAGTCTGTGATGTCTTCCTTTTCAATGCTGTTTAATTCTTCTCTCTTTATGACTAACAGCCCTCTCACCTCTTTTATAAACAAATCGAGCCACATAGAAGCATTGCCTTTCTTTTCACTCACTTCTGTAGTCACAGCTGTGCTTGATATTAATAACTGATTCATCAGGCTTCTTGAATTTTCCTGATAAAGAGTACGGAGCTTGTCATCACAGCAAAACTTGCTGACTTTCTCTTGAATAAACCTTTTAAAGTATGTCTGTGGGTAAGAAATATACTCCTCATACAGTTTGAATTTCTCCTGTGTTGCCAGATCTTTCAGTATATGATTCTCTAGGTTTGATCGGTTACCACTGAGAGCAGGATTGTTGCTCTTTAACAAATCTGCTATTTGCTGACAAGTTTTGTTATTTGCTGCATTCTGAGCTGCATGTGTGATGTTTTTACAGAGAAAATCAACAAATATTGTCACAGAATTGGCTCCTCTGCAATAATTTTTGAAAGACTGGAAATATGTTTCTCTCTGGCTTTGGAGATATGTGAGTGGTTGGTTTGCAATCCTGAATTCATCATGCATCTTTTGAAGTCGTGTAATGTTTTCCAGACAAAGCTTGATAGACAAGTCCACCCGGAATTCTTTGGTGAATTTTGGATTATCTGGCACCTTCTCAAAGTCATCAATGTTCTTATTGATATCTGATAACATTTCATAGATGAAGCTTATGTCAAAATCTTCCATGCCATGTTCCTTGTCAGTGATGTAATAATTTACTGCACGACTAGCCATTTCCAGGAGTTCTCGAACACTGTGGTGAAAATTGCCTGTGCTAAAAAAGCATTTTATTTTTTTCCAGACACTTCGATTAATGTGCGTGTCAGCATCAAATTTAAATGTTCCATGTTTTACTTTCTCAACAATTTTTGTTTCTTTAGAAAACACATTCAGCAGGACCTCCTCTACTTTAGGTTTCACCATGATTAATTGCTCAGTGGGCTGGTTATCCAACACTTCTGTTGTCCAGTTTTTCCAGAGTTTGTCAAATTCCTCACTCATTTTCTCATCTGTCACATGCTGACTTTTAAGTTTAGATGCAAGTTTTTTGCTCTGCTCTGTCAGCTGCTCTGTGTATTTGGCTCTCTTTAGGTCCAGTTCAGATCTGTTTCTCTTGGCAGTAAGTAATTCTTCACATTTTTTCTTGATGCCCTCAATGAGCTCATCCTTTAGGCTTGTGAAGCGTAAGTCAATATTTGCCTTCCACTTTATGAGGGTCTCTTTGTTTTTGTCTTCTGTGAAATACTTTTCTATTTCAGATTTTAGTGGCTTGTAAACTTTGTCAGTGTCATTTATCAGGGTTGCTCTGTCTACATCCTCAATCAAGCTGCTTCTGATTTGATTTTCCAGTGTAGTCTGAAGGCTCAGGGAATGCTTTCTCAGTTCCCATGACCAATCTCCATACTTAACTTCCAAACAACTGTAAACCATCACTTCAACTGTGTTCTTGAAACTGAACACAAAGTTCTCCTGAAGGAGTGCTGACCAAAGGTCTGAGACTCTACACTTGAATTCTGACAGTGAAGAAAATTTGCATTTCTCCTGCCATGACCTCACTGTTAGAAGTTTTTTCTTCAGCTCTTGAACATTCTGACTGTAGGATGGATTAATTGGAGCCATTGGAGGGTCTCCCTCGAGAAGATTCTTGAAGTGGAACACTTGAGTTTCAATGTCAAACTGTATGACATCACTGAAGGAAGTAATGTCATCAATATCCTCCTCTTTTGCTGCTATCTGAGCCATCTCATCCAGTTTCTCCAGAAGACGTCTCCTCCCCTCAATGTTTTTATCTCCAGCTGATGAGTCTGCAACATTCTGATGAACGAAAACACAACTAGGAGTGATTTTAACCCGTTTCATTCTGAGGAAGGCCTGAACACAAATCTGAAGAATGTCTTGCATGTCAGAGGGGTTCTCCCCCATGATATTGATTACAGTCACATCACCAAGTCCAATGATGAATGTGGCAAGCTCGTTGTCATGATTCAGTGATACCTTTGTACTGAGCTCTGGAGATCTGAGTCCCTCTGTGTCCACAATGAGGACAAAGTCATATCCAAGTTCATTTCTGATGCTTTGGTCCACCTCTAGAAGCTGCATGAAGGCTCCACGGGTGCATCTTCCAGCACTCACAGCAAACTGAAGACCAAACATGGTGTTCAGCAGTGTGGATTTCCCTGAGCTCTGAAGTCCTAGAACTGACAAAACAAACACCTTTTTGTCTCCGAGGGTATTCCTGAGCTCATCCAGGACAGCCTTAATCCATTCTAAAGGAACATGGGCAGTATCTCCATCCATTATTTCAAGTGGATACCCAGAAATCAGCATAGTTACCCCTACTTTTGGAAGTGCTGTATGATAATCATGTTTTTTTTTGGACATGTGATTGGCTTCATAGAGCTGACCGATTTCTCTCATAATGTGCTGAATTCCAAATGTAGTTGCCGCCATTTTATCAGCTATATCATCCAGTTTTTTCTGCAGTGGATTTTCATGGGCTGCTTTGCCTTTACCTTTGGGTACATTTTTCAGTTTTTTCCAAGTTGAGTAATAGTCCTGTTCAAGTAAAGCGAGCTGACCAATATTTAAATCATCAAGAAGGATTCTGAGCCACTGCAACATGTACATATGTGTGTCTTCAAACTGAACACATGTTAAGCATTCTAGAAATGAGTGAATAAAGTCATTGAGAGGAGTGGCTTTTTCTAGTTGTGTTTCTCGGATTTGTGTCATTTTTAATTTGATTTCATCTTGATTCTTTTGAATACTTACTCCCTTTGTGGTTTTAAGTCGAAATTGCTCTTTGTTTTTTTTACACCATTCATGCCAAAGATTCCCTTGCAGTGGTAAAATAGTGTCCTTCACAGTGGGAAAATGATCATTTATATTATCTTCCATATCCTTCAGAACACACATTAATGTCTCAGCTTTTGCATGTCCATCTTGACTTGATTCTCTGTCCTCATCCACTGTGAATTGTTGTTTCCTTGCCTCTTCAAGGCACCTTTCAATACTTGCTGTATGTTTATATTCACTGATACACCGTTTGATGCTTGACACTAGTTCTTCTGTGAAGTCAGCCTGATTCCTGTTCTTTGCAGCCAGTCTTACCTTCATAGGGTTTTTTGATGGATGGATTTTATCCTTGCCTGAGAACAAGCAAATCAAAGGGATGGGAGACTTTGATAATCTCTGTGAGATCTCTTTAGCACTTTCACTCATAGGATGCTCTGACAGGAGGAGCACATTGACTGTACTCACTGCTTGAAGAAACTCCAGCTGTTTTGGATGTTCTGCTGCATCTCCATGAAGGTTCAGAAAGGCCACACAGTCATCAAATACATCATCCTCCTTCCCTCCAGGACAGTACCAAGCAATCTCCACAACTCCATCCATGAGCAGACTGTTCAGAGTGCTGCCTTTGCAATGCCGGTTGAAAAACACTGGATGCTTTTGTTTGGTGATCACATCATTCAATATCTGGGACTTGGAGTTGGTGTCGGACACACCCAGTCTTAAGAAGGAAACAATTGGAACTGGTGTGCTGAACATTGGTAAGTTGTGATATCTGTCTGATGTTTTGCTATGCCATGCTTTCCTAATATGTCGGAGTGCCCAGAGAGGGAATTCCACTTCATCTGTGCAGGGGTTGGGTACCAGGAAGGGCAGACTAAACTGGCAAGCAGAGAGTTTAGTGAATATAAACTGTCGCAAGAAGTCACTGGAGCAGTGGAATATGGCCATATGCACATCCATGGGGTGAATATGTTCATGTTTTCTGCTCACCTCCATGTCTGGCTTGTCATCACAATCAAAGAAATCATCACCATCATCAGCATCATTTACAGTCTCCTCCTGACCAAAAACCATGTCAGTGTCCTCTGATTTTACATACAGATACCTAGCCCTATAGTCCAGCGTCATGAGTTTGTAGAGATAATGAGAGCTTAAATCTTTCTCTGATTTGGGCTTTTCCACATTCTGAGATAATTTGTCTATGACATGAACACTAGATTTAGTCATCTGCTTGGGGAAGGAGTCTTTTAAGCCCAATTTCTGAAGCAAATTCATAAATTCTCTCCTCTTATCCTCCTGCCCACCCAGTGTGATAGAGTTTAGTGCTTCCTCCAGTGATTCCAAGTCATTCTCCACTTCCTCAAGTACCAATTCAATGGGATTCACAAGCTTATCCTTTAATTCTGTGCGTATGCGCTGCAGTCTTTCATTCTTTTCAGCAGGTGGAATTGCTTTGTCTTTGTCAGAGGAAACAGTTAGAGCTGTCAGCAGCAGGTTGGCCTGAGCCCTTATGGGACACTGTTCTCTAAGGGCAGAGTACCTGATAAATTCATTATGCAGTTCAGACTGCAAGAATTTGATTTCATTTACACCCAAAAGACGATTGAAGGTCTTATTTTCTCTGCTGTATCCTAAAACTGTGATTATTGACAGGACCAACAGTTTTGCTTCATCAGTATCGCTGTTTTCCAATGTCTTGCAGAATGAATTCAGTGAGAGGGTTACAGTTGTTTGTAGCTTTCATTCTAGCCTGATCAGACTGAACAGAAGAACTGACAGGCATGTCTTTGCTGTTTTCCAACTCTTTTCTTGCACTTTGTAAGATTCTTTGTAGTTCAGAGAAATCAGTTACAGAAGCATGTTCCTTTGAGTCTTCCTGAGTTTGGCATGCCCAGTTCATAATTTGACCTTCTGTTTTCGAAGTGTTGGAGTTTCGTAAATGATCAGGATCTAACAGAGTGTGCATCAGAGTTCTTAGGTTCTTTGCTGATGGATTCACTGTTCGCTGTAACTACTTCAAACAGATACTTTTGAAGAATATTATTTGAGAGACATTTCTGAAGCCACACATTGTGAGATCCTGTTTCCTCAAAGAGTTTGATTTTGAAGTCTAATAACTGTGTCAAGTAAGGCTCACAGTTAGTGGCATCCCAAGTCTCCATTGACTGAATCAGAGTTTCTGCTTGGTCCTCACTCTGAGATAATCTGTCTATGATGAGAACACTGGATTCTGTCATCTGCTTGGGGAAGGAGTCTTCTGAGCACAGTGTCTGAGGCAAATTCATACATTTTCCAATTTTTTCATCTGTGTTACACACTGGTGCATTGTGCTCATCTTTTTCCACTCTCTTCACTGCCACAGCTTCCATCTGCCCTACTACCTCATTTTCTCTCTCTCTGCTCCCTGTATCCTCCTGCCAACCCAGTGTGATGGAGTGGAGTGCTTTCTCCAGTAATTCCCAGTCATTCTCAACTTCTTCAAGCAACAATTCAATTGGATTTGCAAGCTTGTCCTTTAATTCTGTGAGTATGAACTGAAGTCTTTCATTCTTTTCAGCAGGTGGAATTGCTTTGTCTTTGTCAGTGGAAACAGTTAGAGCTGTCAGCAGCAGGTTGGCCTGAGCCCTTATGGGACACTGTTCTCTAAGGGAGGAGTGCATAAAAAATGCATTTTGCAGCTCATATTGCAGGAATTCAATTTCATTTATATCCAAAAGATGACTGAATGTCATATTTTCACTGCTGTATCCTAAAACTGTGATTATTGACAATATCAACAGTTTTGCTTCATCATTATTACTGTTTTCCAACGTCTTGCATAATGAATTCAGTGAGTGAGTTATAGTCTTTGTAGTTGTCATTTTAGCTTTAACTTCCTGATCTGAAGAACTGATAGCACATGTGCTGTTTTCTACCTCTTCTTTAGCATTTTGTAAGATTTTTTTCTAGTTTCAAGAAATCAATTATAGAAGCATGTTCCTCTGAGTGTTCCAGAGTTTGGCATGCCCAGTTCATAATTTGACTTCTGTTTTCGAAGTTTGGAATTCTGTAAATATCATAACCTAACAGAGTATGCAACAGATGTCTTAAGTTCATAGCTGCAGATTCACGGTTTACTGTAACCACTTCAAACAGATACTTTTGAAGAATCTTATTTGAGAGACATTTCTGAAGCCATACTTTGTGAGATCTATTTTCCTCAAAGAGTATGGTTTTGAAGTCTAATAACTTTGTCAAGTAAGGCTCACAGTTAGTGGCATCCCATGTCTCCATTGACTCCATCAGAGCTTCTGCTTCATCCACTTGAGAAAGAATGTTCTCCACATGTTCTCCAGTGATCTCTTCGTAGGCGTCCATCAATACTCTGCTTAATTTGGACACATCTTTGAAATCATGTCTGTGAGAGGCCATTACTATTTCCCAGACAGGAATTAGTGTGGCTCCTCTGTCAATAACACACCAGGATCTATTATTGGCTGCCAGTTGGGATTTCCAGACCAAGTAGTCATCAATCTCAGGTGGACCACCAGTTTTACTGACTGACAGATGCACTTGACTCATCAGGTCCTCTCTGTACTTCCCAGACAGAGATCCTTTCAGCTGTGAAGAAGATGTAGCTACTTTGCCAGAGACAGACAGTGGACCAAATCCAAATCCACCACCACAGTACATATTCACAGACTCAGAAGTCAGTTTTTTAACCTCTGACAGATCCCTACTGCTAAAGCCTGATGCCGATGCTCTCCACCAAAAAATTCCACCAAAGTGTATAGGGCCCTGGTTCACGTGAGACCCAAATCTCTTAAAAAAATTCACTAGGGCAGCTTGTGGTTTCTCATATGAACTCATAATTTCAATTTTTCTCAGGGCCGTTTGAGCTGCACTGGAAAGCCTGAGTTCATTCTTGTGTAAAACACAACATGCAAGTGGAATGTAATTGTACTTTGTATGGAGGATGTATGACTCTTCTTGAGAATGTGAACTTGTTTCTTCTACTTCATTCAATTTATTTTTCTCAACTCCAAGGCTGAGGTCTTTAAATCCAATTGGAAATGAGCTGCTAAAGCTATGACCACTGCTCTCCATGACTTTCTGAAAAGTTTTTTCAGATTTGTGGGATGAAAATTCTCTTTCTTCAAAGGTGGAATTTTGAGTAGGGCGAGTAAGTGAAAATGAATCTGGAACCTCAATGAGCTGCTGTCTTTTCTTCAGCAAATCTTCAGGATTCCCAGTCTTGTAAACCCCTTCCAAAGCCAGACCTCCAGAGGCATTCCTCAATACATCCTTGTCTAGAATTTTTCCACTTTGGACAGTATCAAGCTGTTTATGCAAGTTCTCAATGACATCTTTCAGAGTTTGGCCAGTGTTTATCCAGCTTTCCCTCGGGATATCCAGAGCAGTGCGAATCTTGTCCTCAGTGGCCTTCACTTCAGCATCGTTTCGATCTTTGCCCTCCTTGAACATCTTCTCAAGATCCACTAGATGCTCATTAATCTGCGCCTTATATTTTTTTAATGATTCCATTCTACTTGTACTTTTAAATGCTCATTTATCTTTTTAAAGGTGTCTGAGCCAAAAAAGCCACCATTCAGAGCTCAAAGATTGTCTTCTGTGTTTCACATTTCCTGGTGGAACAAAATAAAGAAATTAGATTTTACATTATTAGTTTAATGCTAGAATTTGCAAATATTTTGTACAATATACAGTATTTAACATTATATTAATTCTACTTTTCCATCCATATTTACACTTCCCCCAATTCGCTCTTAAGATTAAACGAACTTTAACTCGAAATCACAATTTAATGGCCTGACCAGTGTTCATGACACTGCAACATTGTTCAGACCACATTTCAACTATCCAAATAAAGATGTCTACTACGCGTCCATTTCAGACCACCTATCATGTAGCCCATGTTTTAGGATCTCTTTTTCCCCATGTCTTAGTTTAGGCAAAGTCCTTCTAAGGCAAGTCCGTTCACTCGGCAGCCATCTTGGATACACCTTCGGGGAGTTATTTTGACTTAGTAAGTGCAAGGCCCTATCTAAATTAATGGGGAGATATTCATATCTCCAGATGAGCAGGTTGCATGCAATTAACAAGCACACTGTTTGAATCATTGTTTGAATAGTAATTGAATGGCGTTAATATCGTCACGGACATTGCCAAATAACATAATAAACAAAAGGTAAGCGTCCATCATGCTGCTTTGAACAACTTGATTGGCTCTTTTCACTTCAAGGCAGGACTTCCAGTTTCTGAGGTCAGCCATCTTCCCATAACAGATTTTTCTAATGCATTTCAATGAGACAATACAGTGAGTGCTGTGTCTCCTCCTATAATAAAGTCTCTGGTTTAGGTCCCTATACACACTCCTATACATTGGGTGGTGGTATGCACCAAAGAGATGTGATCCGCCAATATATCAAAGAAGAAGAAATGGCTTTTACAGGGGGTCAAGAACGCGCAGATTAGCGGCGGCACTTTAGTATCGCTATATTTAACTGTGAAGTCACAATCCGAACTATGGCAGCGCATACACGAGAGTCATGCTGGGCACGAGCACTTATGCACTTACAAGTTGGTGGGCGGTTACATGCGAAATGTTATTTCTCCGGGGAGAGTAAAAGCAATATTTCATGATCTCTGGTTACTCTTTGCTTATTTCTTGAGGAGCTTGTGAAAAAAAGTGTACTGTCATGAATGCTATGAAACTTCAGGCACGTTCTCGACAGAACTTTCTTCCTCGTGTTGTATGGCAAACAAACTAGGTGCATTATCACCACCGTCTGGACTGAAGGACTACTGTTTTTGCAAAGAGATTCAACGTGAATCCATGCGTCATTTCCAACTTTGGAACTTTGCACATGGGCAGCATGGGCATGGCCGTGGTCTGTTACCTCCAGTGTTCACTATGGCGTTGACTGTCAATTCACCGCATTTACTAGCCTAGCCTCGGCCATTCAGTTCTATGGAGGGCGGGACTTAGTCGTTGTCTCCAGTTTATATAACCTCCTTGGGCTTTTACATGTAAGTCACAATTCCAGGTTTGGCTTGTTTGCTTGACGGACTGCAACATTCTAACCTCACTTGACAGACAAACACAAACATGGCTCTCTATTATACTAATACATCAGTAATTACAAGGGCAAGTCCTTACTTTGAAATGATACAATGAAAAAAAAAAAAAAAATCATGGGTAGACATATGGGATAGATACCTAAAAATAACAATTAAATATTTTTGACCTTTCCAAAATAAAAATTAGGGACTCTTAAAATGATTCAGGAAAGGTGGAAATTTGATGTTTTTCAAAACGTACAACTTTACCTATCCATATTTCGGTGGGCTTTCAAGACAGCACTCTGATATTTGGCAAAATATGGCATGGGTTAGGGTATAACACTTTTGAAACATACTTTTATGCTGGTCATTAGCTCAACCGACAGCCATTAGGTGGTTATTCAAAGTTTTCAGTTTTGGAGCCTTGTTTTGGGGCCTCTCACTGCTTGTGCAAACAGGTAATCTTGCTCAATCATAAAGATGTGAGCACATTGGAACGTCCTGTTTTGAAATATAGGCCTAATTTCCTAAAGTACTGATAAGAGTATGTTTCTTTTGGCATGAATATGAAATTGATATTGAAATTGGTAACGCTTTAATTTACAGCCCCTGAAGTACTGGGTAAGTATTAGTAAGTATTAGGTAAGAATGGGGTAGCAAAAAAAGTATCAAGGGATAAATTAGTCAAGTCAAGTCAAGTCAAGTGTATTTATATAGCGCATTTTAACACAACTCAGTTGATCCAAAGCGCTTTACAGTGGAAGGGGGGACCTCACTAACCACCACCAATGTGTAGCACCCACCTGGGTGATGCACGGCAGCCATCACAGTCGGCGCCAGAACGCTCACCACACACCAGCTTGAGGTGGAGAGTGAGGGAAGGGACAGGAGAGAAGGGATGAATGAGCCAATTACAGTGGGGGGATGATTAGGGGGCCAGATTGAATGAGCCAGGTTGGGACTTTAGCCAGGACACCGGGAAACTCCCTACTCTTTGCGACAAGCGTCATGGGATCTTTTATGACCACTGAGAGTCAGGACCTCGGTTTAACGTCTCATCCGAAAGTACTCAAATTACTGAGTACTTTCAGTTAGTTTGCTGGAATAACACACGTTCACGCTTTATTTTACAGCCTGTGAAGTACTGGGTAAGTCCAGGTAAGAACAACGTAACAAAATAGAACTTTATGTGTAATATTGCCATAATTACAAAATGGGTATAGCCTACATACACAGTATAGCCTACAGGAAATACATGCGTTGATTCACATCATTTTACAGCCCCCACATCCAATATTAGGGTGTAGTTACAAGTAGTTTTGGGGTATTGAGGTAATTCCACTGTAGGCTACTTGTTCTTTACTTTTCAATAGGGTAGCCTACCTACAGTAAGTGGTGTACAGTAGCATGCATAGTCAGCGTTTTATTTACAACATGGAAAATGAAACGAATAAATCCCTCGGTTGCGCTGATTATTCCACTCCAAATGGAACAAGACTATTTCTCTAAATTCGCGGGAGATTTTACCCTTCATCATTCGCGGTTTTCTGTGAGCCTCTATATAAATAAGGTAGACTTTATTTCATTAGTTTAACGCTGAACAAACAACTTAGTGATCAAACAACAGACTTGCTGCCGTTGCAAGATAATCTATATCTGTCTGCAATACCGCTCTCGGCCCTCACGCACCTTCTGTATAGATAGGACGCGCACACTGATGCTACACCACTTAGGTAGGCTACCCTATTGAAAAGTAAAGAACAAGTACAGTGGCATTACCTAAATACCCCAAAACTACTTGTAACTACACCCTAGTATTGGATGTGGGGGCTGTAAAATGAAGTGAATCCACACATGCCTTTCCTGTAGGCTATACTACGCATCTAGGCTACCCCTTATTTTGTAATTATGGCAATACACATAAAGTTCTGTTGTTACGTTGTTCTTATCTGTACTTACCCAGTACTTCACGGGCTGTAAAATAAGTGTGAACGTGTGTTAATCCAGCAAACTTATTCTGTAAGTACTCAGTAATTTATCCCTTGATACTTTTTTGTTACACCATTCTTACCTAATACTTACTAATACTTACCCAGTACTTCAGGGGCTGTAAATTAAAGCGTTACCTTGAAATTAGAGAACCATATCTTTGTGCGGCATCAGTTAAAAAGGTTGAAACAATTGTTATTATGTTGACATGTATCTATTTGTAGTCTAAATATCTGTATCTTAAATGCCATTTATTAACTCCTTAAATCACATACATGTATAAGCCCTCCAGAAATACGTGAAATTGAAAACAGCACCATCATGTGGACAAATGAAAAAAACAAAACAAACAACAACAACAAAAAAAAAAACAGCAATATTGAAGCCATGTTTGAGGCACCTGAATTTCACAGATGCAAAAGATGGCTTATAACCTGGACTGTTACATACAAAGGCATGCTTGAGTCTCCAACAGTGTTGGTGGTATTTTAGTTTGAAGTTGCCAAAAATTCTCATAGGCACTTTTTGGAATAGGGGTGGGTGCATTCAAAGACATAGTGATAATAAAATATTCGAGATACTGAGGTCTAATTTTGCACACCTTCCTTTGAGATGTGTAGGCACATAATCAAAAAGCCACAAATTCATCCTTGGGGATTTTAATGGATGTACAATTAAAAACATTCTACCTAATTATCATCAGTATGTCAAGTGCCCGACAAGGAAGGACAAAACACTCGATTTATGTTTTGGAAATATTAAAGACGCTTACAAATGTCTGGCAAAACCACCGCTTGGCGACTCAGACCATAACGTTATCCAACTGGTGCCTCAATATAAACAGAAGCTCAAGTCTAGGAAACCAGAGACAAAGACAATCAAAAGATGGACAAATGAGTCTGTTGAACGCCTTAGAGGATGCTTTGACTGTACCATATGGGACACTTTCTTAGACACAAGTGACAATTTGGAAGAACTGAATACAGTTGTGACTGATTATATTCGGTTCTGTGTGGACTGTGTGATTCCAGTTAAAACCTTTAGAGTATTTCCAAATGACAAACCTTGGGTAAATAAAGACCTAAAAATAGCACTGGGGAAGAAAAGGAGGGCTTTTGAAGAGGGAGACAGATTGAAGCAAAACAACAGATTGAAGCAAAAATGAGGGGGAATGACTTAAAGCATGCATGGCAGGGGATGTACACAATGATTGGGAAAGAAGAGAAGAAAAGATTTATTAAAACAAATGGGGATGATGAAGCTTTTGCAAATGAGTTAAATGCATTTTATGCAAGATTTGAAACATCAGACTTCCTTGCTGAGCGTGCAGCCATTAGACAGCAATTACAACAGGGTACCCCCTTACTATAACAGCTGATGAGGTGCGCAGAACCTTCAATAAAATTAATCCTAAAAAAGCCCCTGGCCCTGATCAAATAAGTGGAAGGGTCCAGAAGGGGTGCAGTGAACAACTAAGCCCCATCTTTGAGTACCTATTCCAAAGATCCCTAGACACACACTACATTCCCAAGGCCTGGAAATCTTCATTGATAGTACCATTACCAAAAGTGGTAAAACCGGCTGTTTTAAATGATTATCGCCCTGTTGCTTTAACATCAATCATAATGAAGACCCTGGAGAGGCTGGTCCTGAAATATGTTTTAAATGATGTGCAATGTAATATTGCAATTTGCCTACAGAAATAGGCGGAGCACAGATTATGCCCTCTTGTACAGTATATGCTTCATAACATCTATGGCACTTGGATAAGCCCAAACGATATGCACGGGTTCTCTTTATGGATTTCTCCCCTGCATTTAATACAATCAGGCCCCATATTATGATGGAAAGGCTCTTTCATTTAGGGGTGAATGCAAATTTAATCAGATGGGTCGAGTCTTTTTTAACGGAGAGAACACAGTGTGTTCGTGTAAATGAAGCAGTGTCCTCCCAAATTGTAACCAACACTGGAGCCCCACAGGGGAGTGTAATATCACCAGTGCTGTTCACCCTCTACACAAACGAGTGTAGGAGTAACACACCAAATCATGTCACAATTAAATTTGCTGACGATACAGCAATAGTGGGACTAATACAAGATAACAACGAGACCCACTACAGGGGTTGGGTGGACCAGTTTGCAGACTGGTGCAAGTCCAGCTGTCTTCATTTAAATACAAAGAAAACAAAGGAAATAATAATTGATTTCAGAACAGGTAGCCATACCCATCAGAACATGAGTATATATGGGGAAAGTATTGATGTTGTCACTGAGTATAAATACTTAGGAACAATAATAGATGACAAGCTAACATGGTCTTCAAATACTGACACCATTTATAAAAAGGGGTTGGAGAGGCTACACTTTATGAGGAAGCTAAGACAATTTAGGGTAGATGGGGACATTATGGTAGTTTTTTATCGCTCTTTCATTGAGAGCATTTTGTTATTTTGCTCTGTTGCCTGGTACTCCTCCCTGTCTGCAGCTAACAAAAACAAGTTGCACAAGATTGTAAATATGGCCAGCAAGATTGCTGGGCAACCACTAGAGGGTCGGCTGGTCCATTTCCTTAATAAAGGACTTTTATACGGCAGAGTGCCTCAGATCTCCTCTCTCTTTCATGAATATATTTTCTTTTTGATCCTGAAGAGCACCTGACCCTGGATATTTATCTTCACCCACTGAAGCAATCACCTTTTTTTCTCCTCTTTTTCTCAACCACTAGAGGGCATGGCCATGACCACAGAAATTAGGGTGGCAAAGAAAGCCCAAGCCATCTGTGATGGTACCTCACGCCCTCTACATCAGGCATATGAGTTACTGCCATCAGGCAGGAGGTTTAGGCTGCCCTCACTCTTAACAAATCGGACCCAAAGTCATTTATTCCTATCAGCATAGGGTTATTAAACAAGAAGACAAGACCCCAGATAGCACTCTGTACTTTAAGTCTCTAAACTTGAGGCCATAAATGTAACATTGCACTTTCATTTTCTACTCCATTGTGTATCATGTGTAAAGGGGCTACGTCTGTGTTTTTGTCTGTTGTGTGGGGGCGGGAGGGTGGGGAGTGGTGGTGCTTGTTTATAATAAGTGTTTTTTGTATTTGTCTTGTCAAGTTGTAGTAATTATATTGTATCAGATGCTATGTATGGCGCAGAACAAATTTCCGTAAGGACAAATAAATATCTATCTATCTATCTATCTATCTAAAATAGACCAAATTGAATTACATGCACTCTATGTACTCTTTTGATCCTGTGCATTTGTTCTTATCATGATCTAGTACAGGGCTATTCAGTTAGAAATTCATAAGGGCCAGATTTTAAACCTTAAATGTCGTAAAAAAAAAAAAAAAAAAAAAAAAAATGCCATGATTGTGCATAGGTCAGAAGGCAGGCAAATCATGGAAATACACACACTCAGTGAAACCCCTTGTCTCTCCAACACAATACAAAGAGTAGGTGGCAGGACAATCAGTAGTCTGTAAAACATGCACTATTCTGGCTGTTGTTACATACAAATAAATAAACATTTTCATACAGGAAGCCTACAGCAGACTACACTCCATTCTCCTTAAACATGCCCAATTTGCTCATTTCCCAAAGGCACTGCAAACAGCACATCACAGAGATCTTTCATGCAAAATAAGATAAAAGCAACAGATAATGCCACTTCACTAATCAGAAGTTCCCTCAGAGGAATTCACAGAAAATATTCAAGAATATTACTGAGAACAATTGAACTTCAGATATGTCCAGAAAAAAAATGGAAAGGCAACTATACTAAACATTCAAGTAGCTAGCCAACCAGCAGAATAACAGGATTAACTGAAAGGACACAGGTGACAAAATAAACTTGTCTTTTCTCTGAACACCAAACTTGACAGGCTTGCAATTACCCTGGACAGACAAAGGTAAAAAGTCCTGCCTAAATATGTCCAACATATTAAACTGAAAACCCATGGCAATAATACTCTGGACCACTGCTACACTGTCTTCCACGATGTTTACAAACCCCTCCTTCGCCCGACGTTCGGGAAGTCAGACCACGCCTCCATTCTGCTGTTACCAGCCTATAAACAAAGGCTGAAGCAGACGGCGCCCACAATAAAAAAGATCTACTGCTGGTCTGACCAATCAGAAGCCGAGCTACAGGACTGTTTTGAACTGGCTGACTGGGATGTCTTTTGGGAAGCATCCACAGACATTAATGAATATGCAGACACAGTTATGGGATTTATACAGAAGTGTGCCGAATACGGGGGCACCTTGGCTCAGTGGCTAGAGCGTCAGACCATTACTCCAGGGACCCATTTCTCGATCCCACTCCATCTCTCTCTCCCACTTGTTTCCTGTCTTGTATCTCTATACTGTCCTATCTGATTAAAGGCAAAAAAATATCTTTAAAAAAATAAAAGAAAAAAAGAGGTGTGCCGTATACATTATTCCCACAAAATCCATCCGTATTTTTCCCAATAATAAACCCTGGTTCAATAACACTGTAAGGGCAGCTCTTTCAGCACGGGACAGAGTTCTCAATTCTGGAAGCAAAGAGGAGGAGAAAGAGGCCAGCTACAATCTCCGCAAAGTAATTAAGGCAAGAGAGAATACAAGATGGGCTAGACATTAAGTTCTTTAAAATCGCTTCTCATGCCCTGTCATTTCCAATGGCTGATTTATTTAACCTTTCTTTTTCAACCTGTGAAACACCTCTATTATGGAAATGTGCTAGAGTCACCCCTCTTTATAAAGGAGGCGATGTTTCTGACACCAATAACTACAGGCCAATCTCAATCATTAATAGTGTAGTCAAAATATTTGAAAATAGGGTATTCACTTTTGGTTTGAAACAATTGGACAGCTCGTCTAATCAGCGTCGCTTATTGGCCGGTAGACTCTCTACCGATATAAACACGCCCAAGAGGACCGTTCCCAGACCATGAATATGGATGAACAGCAGTATTATGGTCGGGCTATGTCAGGCTAGGATCTTTGATCCTTAACTTTACTTTAACTTGTGTAACATCAGTGGGTGGGTTAGTGGGTGGGATGGGCCGGTGTTAGGGAGCATTGTTGTTGTGTGTATTGTTATGTGAGAGTACTGTAGGTGTCTTTGTGTGTTAATGTATTTTTTTCTGTATTGTCTTTTATTCCTGTTTCTTATTTGGTCTTTTCTTTTCTTTTGTATGGACCCCCTCGAAAATGAGATATGCTATCTAAAGGGGTTATACTTTAAATAAAGAATAAAGAAAGTTGAAGTTGTACATTTTGAAAATCATAAAGTTTCCACCTTTCATGAGTCATTTGTTATGATTTGCTAATTCCAGTAACACTTATGGAAATGTCATGACTGGTCTCTACTTGTGCCACATAGTCCAGTTCCTTATGTCAACTGTTGGCCTTTGCAGTATTCTTTTGAGGATTAGGTGAATTTTAGGAAAGGTTATATTCTAAGGAATCAGAAATATTGAAGTTTAAAAAAATGGGCAATACAAAACAATAGGTCTACATCTCAATGGGCTTATTTTTTCCTGTAGTCCAATCAAAATAAAACTTTCTATAAAGTATCCATGAAAAGTAGCATTTTTTTAATTACAAGTTTTTCTGTAAATTAATTGTAGTATGCAAATGAGCTATACTGTACCCATATTACTAATTACTAATACAAATTGTTGTATTCATGGGTAGTGAAGAGATGAAGAGGTTGGGACCTGTCTCAATTTATATTATATGACACTCTGTGGAGCTTTCAAAACAGGTGTACTATACAGAGTAGATCAGTTTTCTTCTTATTGTCTTAGGTCCAAATGCATTGGCTATATGCCAATATCACCATAACCAAGTGATCTATAGATGGATATCAAAGGGAGGAGGGGGGTGGAACCTGTCTTAATGTTTTCTGATATCCTGAGGCCTACTGCTTTCTAAAAAGGTATGACCTATCAAGGTTAATTACTTTTTCCTACATTCCATAGGCACTTCTGTATGGAAACTGCACCAAATTTTCCATTCCCCCCCCAAATAGGCATAAGCCTGAAAATAAGGAGGGGGGTGGGAGGTGAAAAAAAAAATCTTATTAGTGAAATTCTGAGGGCATCAGCTCTCAGAAAATATATGGTTAATGGGGTCTAATATGTTTCCCCTAAATGCCACTGGTATAAATGTAATCAAAAACAGCAATTTTGAAAAAATCACATTTCTTCATTTTGGGCTTAATGAGGAGGGATGGGCATACCTCACTGTCACCACTTGCCATGTTATTTCACATCCTGAGGATGTAAGCGTTCAGAAAATATATGTAGGGTGAATTAGTTTCCCCTTCATGCTTCAGAGATCAAAATGTTTTCTGACTCAGTATGTAATTACCTTTCCGAAAATGTATGATTTACAAAATCCCCAAAATATTCTGAAAAAATGACATTAGGAACTGGACTAACAGGTGGAAAAACTTGCAATGATGAGTCTGATTAACTCAGTTTAGCAAGCTAAAGTTGGCTAAATTTACTGTGATGATGAATGAAGATGGCTAGTTGACAAGCTAACGAAGCTCACAAAGACCAACCAAAATTGTCCCAAATTTCCTTAGTGATCTATTTTTGTTAAGCAATTCTGTCCATTCAACTGCACATTAAATCAACCACTGTTTTCCCCCACACTGACCCCACCCTCACACTTTGGGGATGGTATGGGGATGGACTATCCTGCCTGTATCTATCTCAAACCTATGTTCAGTGAATTGTATTTTTAATGGCTACACCTATCAGAAAGAATGCAGTGTTCAAGTTATACAAGGCTACCCAATTCTTAAAAGTCATAAGGTTTAGTAAAATATCATTAAAAACAAAATATTTATTTCCAAAACAAGCTATATAAAGTGTTTGAGAATAGTCTGATATGTACAGTATTTGATGGAGAATAGTCCTAAAAGTATCAACTGTTGAAACAGGGATTGCACACAGTCCTACAATAATTGCACACTAGTCCATTCTATTGCACACTGTCATGTTGAATATACATAGCACTGTCCTAAATAGATGTACTGCAAATTTTCCATCAGATAGCCTAATTAAAACAAGTTGACACACAAACGCACACACAAATACACACAATGATAAATACTTAAGCCAGTAAAAAGTACTGTACAGTAAGTGTAACAGAAAAGTACATCTCAATAAAATGTAAGTAAAAAGAGAACCTGCCTCACCTTTGTTTCTCTCCAGGCAAAGTGATGCTGTGGTCAAAAGCCTGGACGCTATATACTGTAAGACAACAAGTTGTTTTCAGTTTCATTTTGACAATGATCACCAAATATGGAGGTGTGCATTACACAAGTGTGCATTGCATAAGGTAAAGATTAGATGTTCAGTATAGGATTTAAGTCATAAATGAAGTCATACATTAAACTTCAAAACCTGCACTCTCTATATGTTTTGTAAGACAAGTTATATTGTCCACAGGTTTATTGAGCAACTGATTGGTATAGTTTTAGAAAGTAAAACAGTAACTCCGTACTTTAGATAGGCTTAGTTGTCAAATGACTTTTCCCCCATAAAGAGAGATGATCAGGGCGCAACAAGAGGAAAGCCCATGCCTTTTATTCCTCAAAAAGACATGGCCCTCATTGAAAATGAATTAAAACAGGTTGAATGGCATGAGTCCAGTAGTAAATCCTAAAAGCTAGAGCAAACTTTTTTCTCAATATCATTAGTGAGGCAAAGGGAAACTCTAAAAAGCTCTGGAAGAGCATTGATAAGATTCTTGGAAAGGAAAAATCTGGAAATCGGCACTTAAAATGAATGATAGATGGCCATATCCAGGATGATAGCCAGATTGTTGGTAAATGTTTTAATGAGTATTTTGTTAATTCTGTTCGAGAACTGAGCTTTAGCTTCCCAAACATTGAGCTTCCACAACCATCAGCCAGTGATGGCTCTGCCTTTAAATTCTCCCCAATTAATGCAGAGAAAGTGGAAAAGATGATCTCCCTTCTAGCAAATAGCAAAGCTAAAGACATTTTTGGGTGGGATACAGCATTTATAAAGCAATGCAAAACATCAATTATGATCCCATTAGCTATGATTATAAATAAATCTTTCAGTGAAAATATTTTTCCTAGTATCCTAAAATCTGCCATTATCACTCCGGTATTCAAATCTGGGGATACTCATGTGGTCTCAAACTACTGCCCCATTAGTATTCTCCCAGCTGTGTCTAATTTCATTGAAAAGGTAGTAGCAGAACAACTAATTGCCCATCTAGACTCTAAGTCCCTGTTACATCCTATGCAATTTGGATTCAGGAAAAAGCACTCCACTGAAACAGCTTGCTGCTACTTCTTAGAGGATATTAAATCTAGCTTAGATCAAGGAGGAGTGGTGGGAGCAGTCTTCCTTGATCTACGCAAAGCCTTTGACACAGTAAGTCATGAAGTACTCATTCATAAACTTACTAAATATGATATAACAAAATTTCCTTAGTGATCTATTTTTGTTAAGCAATTCTGTCCATTCAACTGCACATTAAATCAACCACTGTTTTCCCCCACACTGACCCCACCCTCACACTTTGGGGATGGTATGGGGATGGACTATCCTGCCTGTATCTATCTCAAACCTATGTTCAGTGAATTGTATTTTTAATGGCTACACCTATCAGAAAGAATGCAGTGTTCAAGTTATACAAGGCTACCCAATTCTTGAAAGTCATAAGGTTTAGTAAAATATCATTAAAAACAAAATATTTATTTCCAAAACAAGCTATATAAAGTGTTTGAGAATAGTCTGATATGTACAGTATTTGATGGAGAATAGTCCTAAAAGTATCAACTGTTGAAACAGGGATTGCACACAGTCCTACAATAATTGCACACTAGTCCATTCTATTGCACACTGTCATGTTGAATATACATAGCACTGTCCTAAATAGATGTACTGCAAATTTTCCATCAGATAGCCTAATTAAAACAAGTTGATACACAAACGCACACACAAATACACACAATGATAAATACTTAAGCCAGTAAAAAGTACTGTACAGTAAGTGTAACAGAAAAGTACATCTCAATAAAATGTAAGTAAAAAGAGAACCTGCCTCACCTTTGTTTCTCTCCAGGCAAAGTGATGCTGTGGTCAAAAGCCTGGACGCTATATACTGTAAGACAACAAGTTGTTTTCAGTTTCATTTTGACAATGATCACCAAATATGGAGGTGTGCATTACACAAGTGTGCATTGCATAAGGTAAAGATTAGATGTTCAGTATAGGATTTAAGTCATAAATTAAGTCATACATTAAACTTCAAAACCTGCACTCTCTATATGTTTTGTAAGACAAGTTATATTGTCCACAGGTTTATTGAGCAACTGATTGGTATAGTTTTAGAAAGTAAAACAGTAACTCCGTACTTTAGATAGGCTTAGTTGTCAAATGACTTTTCCCCCATAAAGAGAGATGATCAGGGCGCAACAAGAGGAAAGCCCATGCCTTTTATTCCTCAAAAGACATGGCCCTCATTGAAAATGAATTAAAACAGGTTGAATGGCATGAGTCCAGTAGTAAATCCTAAAAGCTAGAGCAAACTTTTTTCTCAATATCATTAGTGAGGCAAAGGGAAACTCTAAAAAGCTCTGGAAGAGCATTGATAAGATTCTTGGAAAGGAAAAATCTGGAAATCGGCACTTAAAATGAATGATAGATGGCCATATCCAGGATGATAGCCAGATTGTTGGTAAATGTTTTAATGAGTATTTTGTTAATTCTGTTCGAGAACTGAGCTTTAGCTTCCCAAACATTGAGCTTCCACAACCATCAGCCAGTGATGGCTCTGCCTTTAAATTCTCCCCAATTAATGCAGAGAAAGTGGAAAAGATGATCTCCCTTCTAGCAAATAGCAAAGCTAAAGACATTTTTGGGTGGGATACAGCATTTATAAAGCAATGCAAAACATCAATTATGATCCCATTAGCTATGATTATAAATAAATCTTTCAGTGAAAATATTTTTCCTAGTATCCTAAAATCTGCCATTATCACTCCGGTATTCAAATCTGGGGATACTCATGTGGTCTCAAACTACTGCCCCATTAGTATTCTCCCAGCTGTGTCTAAGGTCATCGAAAAGGTAGTAGCAGAACAACTAATTGCCCATCTAGACTCTAAGTCCCTGTTACATCCTATGCAATTTGGATTCAGGAAAAAACACTCCACTGAAACAGCTTGCTGCTACTTCTTAGAGGAAATTAAATCTAGCTTAGATCAAGGAGGAGTGGTGGGAGCAGTCTTCCTTGATCTACGCAAAGCCTTTGACACAGTAAGTCATGAAGTACTAATTCATAAACTTACTAAATATGATATAACCAAATTTCCTTAGTGATCTATTTTTGTTAAGCAATTCTGTCCATTCAACTGCACATTAAATCAACCACTGTTTTCCCCCACACTGACCCCACCCTCACACTTTGGGGATGGTATGGGGATGGACTATCCTGCCTGTATCTATCTCAAACCTATGTTCAGTGAATTGTATTTTTAATGGCTACACCTATCAGAAAGAATGCAGTGTTCAAGTTATACAAGGCTACCCAATTCTTGAAAGTCATAAGGTTTAGTAAAATATCATTAAAAACAAAATATTTATTTCCAAAACAAGCTATATAAAGTGTTTGAGAATAGTCTGATATGTACAGTATTTGATGGAGAATAGTCCTAAAAGTATCAACTGTTGAAACAGGGATTGCACACAGTCCTACAATAATTGCACACTAGTCCATTCTATTGCACACTGTCATGTTGAATATACATAGCACTGTCCTAAATAGATGTACTGCAAATTTTCCATCAGATAGCCTAATTAAAACAAGTTGACACACAAACGCACACACAAATACACACAATGATAAATACTTAAGCCAGTAAAAAGTACTGTACAGTAAGTGTAACAGAAAAGTACATCTCAATAAAATGTAAGTAAAAAGAGAACCTGCCTCACCTTTGTTTCTCTCCAGGCAAAGTGATGCTGTGGTCAAAAGCCTGGACGCTATATACTGTAAGACAACAAGTTGTTTTCAGTTTCATTTTGACAATGATCACCAAATATGGAGGTGTGCATTACACAAGTGTGCATTGCATAAGGTAAAGATTAGATGTTCAGTATAGGATTTAAGTCATAAATTAAGTCATACATTAAACTTCAAAACCTGCACTCTCTATATGTTTTGTAAGACAAGTTATATTGTCCACAGGTTTATTGAGCAACTGATTGGTATAGTTTTAGAAAGTAAAACAGTAACTCCGTACTTTAGATAGGCTTAGTTGTCAAATGACTTTTCCCCCATAAAGAGAGATGATCAGGGCGCAACAAGAGGAAAGCCCATGCCTTTTATTCCTCAAAAAGACATGGCCCTCATTGAAAATGAATTAAAACAGGTTGAATGGCATGAGTCCAGTAGTAAATCCTAAAAGCTAGAGCAAACTTTTTTCTCAATATCATTAGTGAGGCAAAGGGAAACTCTAAAAAGCTCTGGAAGAGCATTGATAAGATTCTTGGAAAGGAAAAATCTGGAAATCGGCACTTAAAATGAATGATAGATGGCCATATCCAGGATGATAGCCAGATTGTTGGTAAATGTTTTAATGAGTATTTTGTTAATTCTGTTCGAGAACTGAGCTTTAGCTTCCCAAACATTGAGCTTCCACAACCATCAGCCAGTGATGGCTCTGCCTTTAAATTCTCCCCAATTAATGCAGAGAAAGTGGAAAAGATGATCTCCCTTCTAGCAAATAGCAAAGCTAAAGACATTTTTGGGTGGGATACAGCATTTATAAAGCAATGCAAAACATCAATTATGATCCCATTAGCTATGATTATAAATAAATCTTTCAGTGAAAATATTTTTCCTAGTATCCTAAAATCTGCCATTATCACTCCGGTATTCAAATCTGGGGATACTCATGTGGTCTCAAACTACCGCCCCATAAGTATTCTCCCAGCTGTGTCTAAGGTCATCGAAAAGGTAGTAGCAGAACAACTAATTGCCCATCTAGACTCTAAGTCCCTGTTACATCCTATGCAATTTGGATTCAGGAAAAAACACTCCACTGAAACAGCTTGCTGCTACTTCTTAGAGGAAATTAAATCTAGCTTAGATCAAGGAGGAGTGGTGGGAGCAGTCTTCCTTGATCTACGCAAAGCCTTTGACACAGTAAGTCATGAAGTACTCATTCATAAACTTACTAAATATGA
>JAODXP020007794.1:27500-81027 GCA_027497455.2 Sardinella longiceps | reverse complement strand
CAAAAAATCTAATAAAAAACAAGTTAATTAATGAATTATGGAGCCCTAACTGAATAAATCAATTTATTGCAGAGATATTAAAAACTAATTATCACCCAGTGGAATGGAATACTGTTTTCTGATTGTCTGTCAGGGTGTCCGTTAATTCTTGATAACAGGACACCTGAGGAATTGTTGGGTTAAGAAGTTCCACCAGCGTTCTTTATTAATGCTCTTTAGAATGCAGCCTTGTGGATCTTCTTTCATATGAAAATAGTACCCCAACCGAACAGGATAACTTCTTTCAAAACAGAGCCACAATGTTCCTTTTATGTTTTAAATGCTTGCTTACCGTCTATACGTTTTAGTTGTAACCGGGTGATAAGCGGGATAACGGCCTTTGAGGTGTCCCGATATAATGCCGATATAATGATATAATAGTCCCGATATAATGATATAATGCCTTCGCCTTGTCCATTATTTTCTTATAACAGGACACCTCGGCGGCCGTTATCCTATACATATAATCTGGGTCACTTTTGAGCTACGTCATGTAGGCTATTAAATGCGCTCAATACAATGCTTGCTCACAACATATGTATACACGAGCACACATTGTACTGTAAGTTTGCGACTCACATCTGTGCTTGGATGTAAAAAGTAATGGGTGAACAGTTTGCTTGGGAAAAAACAGTAAAATGTTGCCTTATATATAAATTAAAGGGATATTCCACCTTTTCATGAAAATGGCCATCCACCTTTTCATCTGGAGTGTGTAAAAGCATTTTGGTCATGTTTCCCCTGTCTAGCAAACTCAATACTATCTTTTAAATAAATAAATAAATAAATAATGGACCTCAAAACTTTGGACATCAACATTCATCTTTTACTGTTGCCCTCAATGTGAACTTTCTCATTCAAAAACGTCTCGCAAAGTGTCAAACAAAGTTGGGCAGATTGGGCATGATAATGTACTCATTGGATAGGCTGTACCGCAATCGCCTGCAAGCTAATTTGTGGAGCAAACCTTGATAACAGTTTTTGATTTTTCACTGAATTCGAAACAATTTGAGAACTCAATCTATAGACCTGACCTCCAATATGTTTCATATCCAAGACTGCTATGTTGTGGACACTTGTCTGCTTGATGGTGTGCAATGGCTTAGACATAAATTTATAATTGATAAAAGATTTTAATTATTATTCAATTACTTACCATTTCAATGACTATGCATCACAATATGTGGACATCAATACCTTGATGTGAAACTGACTGCAGTTGGACATTTTTCGTTAGTTGGTTTAATCAAGTAAAACCAAATTCCTTCTCAAGTAAATAAAAACGTCTGCAATACGGAGCATCAACTTTGCATTCCCTCGCAATCTTTTTTAAAATAAGTTTAAGACATATCCAGTAGATATCACAAAAACATGAATTCACTTGTCCATATTTTCCCAGAAATCATATAAGAGACAAAACAAAAACATTCAACAACAAAGGAAAAGAAACCCCATCCACCCTCACTTCCTCCATAGTCTGACAATACCTAAGCGAAGACTATGGAGAATATTACTTTCTAAGTGTGTTCTGGTCTAGGCCTGATATTTTATAGGCCTAGCTAAAATTAAGGACTGGGCAATGCAGATACTTTATCAAAATTAGAGAGGAAAGGCTGCCATGTAGCGTAAAATTTTCAGCTGATCCTCTCAGTCAAAAAAAAAAAAAAAAAATTAGGTAACACTTTATTTGAAGGTGCCATCATAAGACTGACATGACACTGTCATTAACTATGACATGACGTTGTCAAGAATCTGTCATAAACTTTATAAACCTGTCATGGCTTCTGACATACCCTTACCCTAAGCCTAACCCTTACCATGGCAAATACCGGGTGACACTTAATGACAGAAGTCATGACAGGTGTATAACTGTTTATGACAGATTCATGACAACGTCATATCATAGGTAATGACTGTTAAGCATATTTGTTCAATATAAGTGCAAAGCCATGTAAAAGAGCCTACGCAGTGATGTCATATGAGAGCGTGTGCCTGCGCGCACAGGGATGCTATTGTGAGCATGCGCAATAAATGGCCATGAGTGTGAGAGAAGTTTCCAGGCCAAAGAGACGATGGTTGTCTATACTTTTTCTCCCGTGAATACTAGCCAGAGGTGATGCTAGCTAACCACTTTGGTGACCAGCAAACACGATAGACTGCTGCAGAAATGTCTAATACTGCTACAGGTTATGGGCCCAGTCATGCCGGCCAAAGGTGGTTTAGAGTTTTATTCGACGGTGACGAGAAAAGTTACGAGCTTTGGGAAACAAGGTTCCTGGCGCACATGGAGTTGCGCGGCTTGAGAGAAGCCATACTGGAGGAGCCTGAATTAGACGAAGAAGATGAAGCCGCTATCGCCGAGGATGAAGCGAAGAATAGTGAGGCTTATGCAGAGCTAGTGCAGTGTCTGGACAACAAGAGTTTGTCGTTAGTAATGAGAGACGCAAAACGTGATGGAAGAAAAGCACTAGAGATTCTTCGTGAGCATTATGCTGGAAAAGATAAACCACGTGTGGTGAGTTTGTACTGCGAACTGTCCTCGCTACATAAAGCTAGCAATGAAACAGTCACTGACTACATTATTCGAGCAGAGACTATATTCACTTCTTTAAGAAGAGCAGACGAACAAATTAGTGATGGACTTCAAATAGCAATGGTAGTAAAAGGACTGCCGGAGTCATACAAGCCGTTCGTTGTGCATATCACTCAGACAAACGACGTGTTAACGTTTGGTGAATTCAAAACGAAACTAAGAAGTTATGAGAGTACAGAGAAGTATGGAAGAAGTGATTTAAATGTAGAAGGAGACAATGTAATGAAGACTAGCGGAGCAATGAGAGCTCGTGGTAGAGGACGAGGAAAGAAAATGGATTTAGCTGATATCGAGTGTTACACGTGTGGAAAAAAGGGACACATGTCAAGAACATGCCCTGACGACTCCGAGGCGCGGAGAGAGGATCGGAGATGGGATACGCCACAGCGAGGAAGGGGGCGCAGTCGAGGACGAGGAAGAGGCCGTGACCACGTGAAGAAAGCTGACGGAGAGACCGAGGCAGAGGCTACATCTTTCTGTTTCTTCAAGATTAGCGACTGTACAACACTGAAAGGGAACAAGAAGGGTCTCATGGTCGACTGCGGCGCCACATCTCACATGATCAACGACCCCAGCAAATTCAAGACGGTTGATGAGAGCTTCAGTCCAGAGGACCACATGATCGAGCTTGCTGATGGATCAAAGGTGAGCGGGATGGCGAAGATGAGAGGAGACGCCGAGATCTACTTGCTGGACAGCGAAGGACGACAGGTGAAAACGATTCTTAGACAAGCACTCTACATTCCATCGTTTCCACAGAACATCCTTTCTGTCAAAGCAGCAACAGCCAACGGAGCCGAGGTTCGTTTCAAGGATGGTGATGACTGGCTGATCCATAAGAACGGTACCAAATTCAAATTGGATGTGTATGGTAGGCTGTATTACCTTAGCACTGTTGAAGATGAAAATGTTGATGAAGCTTGTGGTTGTCATGACATTCAAACATGGCATAGGATACTTGGTCATTGTAATTTTGATGATGTCAGAAAATTAGAGAAAGTGGTTGAAGGAATGTCTATAAAAGGGAAAAATGACAGGTCTAATCTAAACTGTGAAATATGCACACAGGGCAAATTTGCACAGAGTAGAAATAGACAGGCGGACGCCAAAGCTACTACTGTACTTGAGCTAGTCCACACAGACCTATGCGGTCCTATAGAACCAGCAGATAAAGATGGGTACAGATATGCAGTAGCATTTACTGATGATTACAGTGGAATGATTTTTCCTTACTTTATCAAAGCAAAGAGTGACACTACGAGAGCTACTGAAAAGTTCATAGCAGACGTAGCCCCACAGGGAAAAATAAGATGCATAAGATCTGATAATGGGACAGAATTTACCGGGCAAGAGTTTCAGACTTTACTTAGGAGTAAGGGAATAAGACATGAAACTAGTGCACCGTACTCTGCTCATCAGAACGGAACAGCAGAACGAGGTTGGAGAACCTTATTTGAGATGTCACGATGCATGCTATTGGAGAGTAATCTTCCAAAGCAATTATGGCCATATGCTGTACAGACAGCGGCGCAGATCCGCAACAGGTGCTACAGTAATAGGCTAGAGCAGACACCTTACCGTGTTTTCACAGGAAAAACACCCAACCTATCTCACATGAGAATATTTGGCTCAGAATGTTACGTATACAAGCAAGATAAAAAGAAGTTGGATTCAAGGTGCGAAAAAGGGATCTTTGTTGGCTATGATAAGTATAGTCCAGCATATAATGTGTACTATCCCGAAACAGGAAAAGTCTTAAAACACAGGTTAGTGAAATTCATTAACAAGGGCAACGTGAATAGTCAGACTCAGACAGATTGTGACATGGGGGACAACATTGAGAGTTATGGAGATCCACCACTGAGGGTAGTCAACCAGGGCCAGGGACAGCCTAAAGAAAGGGAAGAGTCCAGTGTTGAGGACACTGCTGAGGCAGGTCCAGCCCAGGCAGATACCACTGAGAGAGAACAGTGTGTAGTGAGATATCCTACTAGAGAAAGAAAAGCCCCAGAGTACTTACAGGAGTATCAGTGTAAAGCTGAATGTAACAATGATGACAGTGATAATGTGGATTATTTCTACAAAGTTGCTTATGATGTGCCTAAAACATTTAGAGAAGCAATGGACTCTAAAAAGTCAAAAATGTGGACTGATGCAATGAGAGAGGAAATGAACTCTTTGACAGAGAATGAGACTTTCACTTTGACCTCACTGCCACGGGACAAACAAGCAGTGGGAGGTCGCTGGGTATATACAGTGAAAGAGAGCCCAGATGGTTCAGAGACTTTTAAAGCAAGATATGTTGCGAAGGGTTATGGTCAAGTGGAAGGGATTGACTATAAAGAGACTTTTTCACCAACAGCCAACATGACCTCTGTCAGAGCACTGATGCAGGTCGCTGTACAGGAAGACCTTACCCTACACCAAATGGATGTAAAGACTGCTTACCTCCATGCTCCAATGGACTGTGAGGTATATATGGAGCAACCGGAAGGTTTTGAAGTGAAGTCAAACAAAGGGGAACACTTAGTGTGTAAACTTAACAAGTCTTTGTATGGTTTGAAACAGTCTGGTCGCAACTGGAACTTGTTACTTCACGATCACCTTACAGACAATGGTTTTGTTCAAAATGATGCTGATCAATGTGTATACAGCAGGGAATCTCAGAATGAGAAAGTAATTCTGTTAGTGTGGGTGGATGACCTAATCATAGCAGCGAATGACAAGACATTACTTACTGATGTGAAAGAAATGTTGAAAAGAAGGTTTAAGATGAAGGATATGGGACCACTTAAACACTTTCTTGGCATAGACTTTACACAGAGTGAAGGAGAGATTAAAATGACTCAGAAGAGACACATTGAGAAAATGTTAACAAAGTTTGGGATGTCTGAATGCAAACCAAGGTCCACCCCATGCGAGTTAAAATTGAATTTTGACAATGAGGGTGAAGTCATTGATTCAACAGGTTACAGGGAGTTGGTAGGTAGCTTGATCTACATTATGACCTCAACTAGACCTGACCTGAGCTGGATAGTTAGTAAACTATCACAACACCTATCAGAACCAAAGCAGCAGCATTGGGTTGCAGCAAAACACCTACTGAGATACTTAAAGGGTACTGTAGATCAGGAACTACATTACCAGAAAAGTGAGAGAAGCCTACAGCTTGAAGGGTATAGCGATGCTGATTGGGCAGCCGACAAAAATGATAGGAGAAGCACTACTGGATACTGCTTCAGCTTAACTGAAAATGGTCCAGTTATCTCATGGAAAAGTAGGAAGCAGCCAACAGTGGCACTTTCGACTTGCGAAGCTGAGTATATGGCTTTAGCAGCCACAACTCAAGAGAGCATGTACCTTGTACAACTACTCAAGGGTATGGATGGTAGTAACCACCATGTACCAGTCAAGATTTACGAAGACAATCAGGGGGCAATAGCTTTGTCCAAAAACCCAGTATGCAGACAGAGAAGCAAACATGTGGATATAAAGTATCACTTTGTACGATCTGCACACACAGAGGGGAAAATATCTATTGAGTACTGTCCTACTTCTGACATGGTAGCTGATGTACTTACCAAGCCGGTGACAAAGGCTAGATTTGAGAGGTTTATGGAATATTTGTTTGGAGAGTAATGTGAACTGGCAGATGTAAATATTTTCTGGAGAGAAATGTTATTGTGACATTTGAAATTTTGAGTTTTGACACTGCCAGTGTATGCCAAATGTATTATTTTGGAGTTTTGTGTTTTGATTTTTGTATTGACCACTAGAGGGGGCTATAAGCATGTCTTTGAGTGGGAGTGTTAAGCATATTTGTTCAATATAAGTGCAAAGCCATGTAAAAGAGCCTACGCAGTGATGTCATATGAGAGCGTGTGCCTGCGCGCACAGGGATGCTATTGTGAGCATGCGCAATAAATGGCCATGAGTGTGAGAGAAGTTTCCAGGCCAAAGAGACGATGGTTGTCTATACTTTTTCTCCCGTGAATACTAGCCAGAGGTGATGCTAGCTAACCACTTTGGTGACCAGCAAACACGATAGACTGCTGCAGAAATGTCTAATACTGCTACAATGACAGTGTCATGGTAGTCTTATGACGGAACCTTCAAATAAAATGTAACCAAATATTAACCACCATGTCCTAGCGGGGATCCGTACTGCACAATGGCTTTAACTCAATATTCTGTCAGGTCCATCCAAGAAAACAGACAATTTAAAGCTACATTATAATGTTTTATTAAAACATAAATTATATTTGGCGATAAGGCTCTGCTCATTTTCCATGAGCACCAGAGGGAAACAGAGTCAAGGGACAGTAGCAGCATTAGGGAACGCTCACCCAGTTTAGGGGATGCTCACCCAGGGTAAGACTGGGAAAGCTAAACTACCCCCCAACCCCATGAACAGAGCTGACCCAGTTTAAGACTGTAGTTACCTGTACTGTAATTTTAGGTTGACAAGGCCATGCAGAAGGCCAGAGTTATTAAAGACCAGTCAAGAACACAAACAAACAAACAAACATGAAGAATAAAAATGGAGACTACCTGGTTACCGCTACTGCTGCTGCTATGGCTACGGCCAATATTTGAATTTTATTGGTAGTACTGTTGGGTATCGGGTGAATTTACAATACATGACATTTAGGTTTCCAATGAACAGCAACTTTGCATCTGGATTTGCATGGATTGTTTATCCTTCCACATCCAGTGCATCACCTGTCTCTCCTTACAACCCGCAATATCCTATCAAAGACAGCCCACAATGTTGCATATCTTTTCAAAATCATCCCGCCTTCTATCATACTGTCAGTTTTCCATGGCTGACATCTCTGCAGCTGTCTAAGGGTGCCAGTGCAATTGCCTACCAAAGATCATCTATTTTTTTTTCTTCAAAAACATGTAAGTAGCAGTGGAAACGTAGGTACTTTTGCCAAATTATTGGCAGTATTTGATCTCAAAATATTGAATAGTCAAGTCAAGTGGTTTATGGAAGTTTATGGAATAGATGGCTGTAAGAAAGAGAAGAAATTGGAAATTCATTTGTCTTCCTTTTAAAACTAAAAACGTTTTGGATAGGAATTAAGTAGGAATGTGTGTGGAGGGGGTGATCATGAAAGTGATTGAGATCAGGGAAAGATTACACGCCGGGCTTAAACCAGAGACTTAAAATATAGGAGGAGACACACCCCTAAATGAATGGCTCCATTGAAATGCATGGGAGGATGTTGTTACGCAATGTTCCGAATGTTCAAATACATGTAGGCTGATGACTGATGTTTACCTTTTACCAGTACCTTATTGAACCATTGTCCCTGTGGGCATTTGGAAACAATTACTTGTGACACAAATTTTTTTTTTTTTTTTTTGTAATTTTTCAAAAGAAATATTAACCAGAGGAGATCCTTAATAATACACACAATAATAATAACTCCACACATCATAATGTAAACCTAAGGAAATTACATTGTAAATAACAACGAAATTGTTGGTGTGAGAGACTGTGCAGCAAGAGAGTGCTAAGAAAAGGAGAAGTTATGTGGTGCTGTGTGACATATCATGTTTGTGAGACATTGCAATATTTGATTAGTGATAGATTGTTTCTTAGCTTATGGTAACCAGAGAACAAGACCGAACAATAACCATATGACAGAGAACAGTAAGACTCTCAAAACACAGTTACTGTAATGGTTAATAGATAATGGATAATGTTTTCTTTTGTCATATACCTTGTTTTTTTGAAGCATTGCAAGGAAACCTGCCTCTGTGTCGTATGGCAAACTAGTTATGAAATTCAGCTTTCAATTTATTGCCTTTTTTCAGACTGATGGGTGTTCATCAGAGGATGATGTTTGTATCAGCTCTGCCGGTGTTTCTGCTTGTGATGCTGACAATACCAGGTAGGTAATACAGTATATTCGTTTCAGATCACATCTCTTAGGATATTAATAAGTTAAGTCTAAATGCTTCCTCTTCTTCATGTGGGTTGCTTCCTCCTTTATTACTGCACGATAAAAACGTTTGTTAAAGGTATTAGTCAAGTCAAGTCAAGTGTATTTATATAGCGCATTTTAACACAACTCAGTTGATCCAAAGCGCTTTACAGTGGAAGGGGGGACCTCACTAACCACCACCAATGTGTAGCACCCACCTGGGTGATGCACGGCAGCCATCACAGTCGGCGCCAGAACGCTCACCACACACCAGCTTGAGGTGGAGAGTGAGGGAAGGGACAGGAGAGAAGGGATGAATGAGCCAATTACAGTGGGGGGATGATTAGGGGGCCAGATTGAATGAGCCAGGTTGGGACTTTAGCCAGGACACCGGGAAACTCCCTACTCTTTGCGACAAGTGTCATGGGATCTTTTATGACCACTGAGAGTCAGGACCTCGGTTTAACGTCTCATCCGAAAGACGGAAGACGAAAGACGAAAGAATTAGTTGGAGAGAATCAACACTATTGTTTTACAGTGCTAAGCACTATTGATCAACAAGAAGCCCTTCTGTTTTACCTTGCTAGGCGCTAATAGCCACCTCAAAGACCAAATTTTGTGCAAAGCAGAACGAGATGGCGAAGCGGCAGCTAACACTAACACAATGGGGCATGTCAAAACAAAACCTAATCAATTAGTATCGCTTAGCAAGGTAAAACAGCAGGGCTATTTGTTGATTCACTCCAGTTAATTCTTTTAACTAAGTTGGCATGGCATATTTAAACCCACTGCGTCTGTATCCTATTTATTTGTGCCCTGACAGCACCCTGCTTGAACAGTCTGAGACTTCTTTCTCCATTTTACTTAGTTAGTGTTGGGTCATGGTGAGACTGGGCTATGAAACAAAATATAACATTTCGATGCTTAGTCTGATCCAAGGTGAGAGAGAAACTGAATGAGCGATAACAATGAAATTCAATTTTGGAGCACAGAAACTTTCACTGCTTGTTACACTATGCAGCTATGAGTAAACAGTATGACAATGACAGACAGTGGTACATTTGTAGTGATAGGAAGCAAAAGATTTGTTTTCTGGTTTTATTCCTTATACAAAAGTCATGCTGCTGATGTTCATGAACATTACCTGCAACAGTTTATGGTTATTGCCTCATTAAAAGGGAGGGAAATGCATAAGAGTTCCTCTTTCCTGAACACTGAAAAAAATGTAATTGCCGGGTTATACAATAATTTGTGTGTGTAATGTCTGTTATTTCTGAATCACCTCACACTGGGCCAAGACGCAGGGCTGAGTTTGCCCAATACGCACCCATACTCAAGAAATTTAGCCTACGCTAGTCTGCTTAAAAACTGTTATCCTAACATGTTGCTTTGCTTGTAAGACTGGCTTGTAAGACTTGGCTATGTTGAGTAGGAGTTCAAAGGTAGTGTGTAGGCTAGTAGAGTGGGCCTACAGGCCAAACCCACCTCAGCCCCTCACTGTGCCGGCTTCTATGTTGTGCAGTGGCTTAAAAACAATAGTTAAGAAAAAATATATTGAGAAGTAAAAAATACCCCAAATATTCCTGCATATACCCTGTAGAAGAATGATTGCTATTTATTATTATTTATCATTGTATAACAAAGTAGTTAAAATTAAATGTAATACATGAACCCAAATGATTCCTGCAAATGAATGATTGCTATCTATTCTAGGTGACCTGGCTTCTGAGTGGAAAGTAACATATAATCAAATGCACATATGTGCTGCTGAAGGGACTTCAGTAGACATGTCATGTCATTACACATATCCCAGGCATCTAACTGTTGAGAAAGCTTTCTGGAAAAAAGAGAGCCCACCAAACACTGACTTAACGCATGATTCAAACTACAAAGACAGAATAACTGTAGACTGTGGGGACCTGCAGGAAGGACGTTGTAATCTGACTATCCAAGAAGTTAAGAAGGGAGATGATGACATGTATTATTGTAGGATTGAAACAAATGTTTATGATCAGAAATGGAATGGCAAACCAGGAGTCACACTGAAGATTGAAGGTAAACACAACAGAACTGTTCCATTTATTGACATAAACCAACTGATTGTATTTAGCTCTTCATGAGATTCCCTAAATCGGAGACTTTGCTATTTAAGATTATGGTGTACTGTACAGTGTATGTTGATTGAGTTAAATGATTTACTCAGATTCCTTTAATAGGGGTAGAAGGTACTGTAGACATGCAGAAATCTATACTTAAAAAATATGGCTTGATTAGCTAAACTATTGTAGTGATTGACAAAGACAAACATTTCAACCAAGTCGTTCAAATAATGTACAATAGAGTAAAGAATAGAGAACTTTTCCACTTTGTCAACATGAGTATGGTGAGTGTTTCCTTTAATCGTTTTAAAGTATTGTACTGTATGTAATGTTAGCATTACAGTATAACTAAATATTTTTGTTAACAACAAACAAATTGAAAGATTTCTCAAGAAAGTACATGTCCATGGGAGTTGCAACTTTTTAATTATTACATTTATTTGCATTTGCATTTTAGCTTAAGGTTATGGGCAACTGAATGTTTGATGCAAATTTAAATTTAATGTTTGATGCAAATTTAAATAATGAAAAAAAAAAAAAAATGTTAGTCAGTGTCAACGTATGTCCCTCATATTATGTTGTCTTTGGAAGACCTGGAGGTCCACGGTGCCCAGAGTGCTAGAGAAGGAGAGGACATTGGTCTTACCTGCATCACCACCTCCCCTCCACCCAGCAGCCCATACATCTGGAGTAAAGATGGACGTCCTGTAGAGAACAAGACGATCACCATCAACGAGCTACACCTTAATCCAGTCAGTTATGAAGATATGGGCAACTATACCTGTGGTGCTAATGCTGGTTGTCCTTCTCCTGCCTTTTCCTTTAACGTAGAATGTAAGTTGATTCACTGTGGAAGCAAATATGGGTTTCCATCCATCTTGTTCAAGGTATATTCCAGTGTTGACCACTTTTAGCCCCTTTTCTGGAGTGTCTAGGAGGACCAAGTAGATTATCATTGACATAGAACTTTGGTCCTGCCTTGGCTATTTTGCTGATGTTAGGATCTCCCCTGCCTCCTCCAGAATGACTAGCTATGTGCATGCACAATCCTGTTCTTAAACCAAATGTGCAAGTCACTGAGAGTTTAGTTAGTGATGGTTGGGTGATGTTCCAAAACAAGTATACAGTTTCTGTCATGTTTAATGGTGTTTTAAGGACATAATCGACATAGCAAGCCATTCTGAAGCAGGTCGGGAAGATTTTAAATGAGACAGGATCATCTAAAATAAAAATAAAATGTTGTGTCTTCCTTTCTTTATTGTCTTGGCCTTCAAAAAAAAAAAGGTTAAACGTGATAAATACTAAATAATATACCTCTATGCATTTAGATTATGCTCAAAAATAGGCAGGATTAGCTGTATAGCAGTTTGCAGTGCTGATTACTTCCATAAGCTTAACATATCACATATCATGGTGAGTGGTATAGCAATAGCCTACTTTATCTCCCTTCACAATGCAATTATCTTCTCTTGGATGATGGTTTGACCATTATTTTCGTGAAACAATGCGATTCTCTTCTCTGATTGTCTGATGAAGTGACCATTATTTTCGTATAACCGGCTACCTGAGACGTTTTTCTGTTAAAAAGTTTCACCACCATTCCATATCAATGCTTTTTAGAATGGTAGCTATAACAACAGTAAGCAGCCTCTACTTCTACTTTCTACTTTCACACGAAAATAGTGCCCCAACTGGACACGTTAACTTCTTTTTAAATTGGAGTCGCATGTTTTATTTTATATCTTCAGATATTTCCTTAAATATACGAGAGAAATGGGAGATAATCGGGATAACAGCCTTCGAGGTGACCGGTTCTACGGAAATAATCATGTCTCGGCGGAGGTAACTTAGACCTCCATCTCGGCATCATTTCTGTAGAACCGGTCACCTTGTCGGTCATTACATAATCTAGATTTAATATTTTAATTACAATGGTCTATCTGTTCATATTGTCTTAAAAAAACAAGTACTATAAAATTCCAATATATAGCCTACTGTATATTTTCCAACTACTATTCAGATTCCCCAAAGGAGACCACTGCTTCTGTCAGTCCCTCTGGTCAGGAGGTTGAAGGTTCACAGGTGACTCTGACCTGCAGCACTAAAGCAAACCCACCTGTGGCAGGATACACCTGGTACAAGAGGAATGGAGATGGATACAGAGAGATTGGAGACCAGAATATATTTATGTTTGAAATGATTAGTCATCAGGACAGTGGTGAATATCGTTGCAGGGCCACCAATTATCTCGGCAATCAGATCTCCCCTCCAGTGTCACTGAATGTGTTATGTGAGTATTGCACTCAGTATTACTTTAGAAACTTAAACAATTATAAAAATAACTAATTAACTAACTAACACAAAATTGTGTTGATTTATTCATCCTATACTCTTTCCCCACAGATTCCCCAAAGAAGACAACTGTGTCTGTCAGTCCCTCTGGTCAGGTGGTTGAAGGTGCACAGGTGAATCTCACCTGCAGCAGCAAAGCAAACCCACCTGTGACAGGATACACTTGGTACAAGAGGAGTGGAGATGGAGACAGAGAGATTGGAGACCAGAAGATATTTATGTTTGAAATGATTAGTCATCAGGACAGTGGTGAATATCACTGCAGGGCCAACAATAGTCTTGGCCATCAGATCTCCCCTCAAGTGTCACTGAATGTTTTATGTGAGTATTTTGCTCAGTATTATTTAGTATTACTTAGTTAATGCTTACTTAGTAATTCCTTGCATTTCTCCAAGTATCGCTTGGTTGAAGTATAACCTTATGTAAATTTCAGAGAATTCCACATTTTGTCATATTCTGTTTTGAAAATAAATGGAATTTGTTTTGTTTTATTCAATGTCCAACATAATTGAGGTTATATATTTTTTCCTACTTTCATATTTTTCCACCAACTCCCCTTCCCTCTCAGACTCCCCAAATGAGACAGCTGTGTCTATCAGTCCCTCTGGTCAGGTGGTTGAAGGTTCACAGGTGACTTTGACCTGCATCACTAAAGCAAACCCACCTGTTACAGGATACACCTGGTACAAGAGCAGTGGAAATGAAGACAGAGAGATTGGAGACCAGAAGATATTTGTGTTTGAAATGATTAGTCATCACAACAGTAGTGAATATCGTTGCAGGGCCACAAACAGTCTTGGCCATCAGAACTCCCCTTCAGTGTCACTGAATGTTTTATGTGAGTATTAAACCTGTGACAGGATACACCTGGTACAAGAAGAGTGGAGATGAGGATATGAAGATCAGAGAGGGCGAGATACTTGCTTTCTGTCAGCTTGCTGCTGATAATAGAGGATTATATTTATGTGAGGCCAGCAATAGCGTTGGTCAGCATAAATCGTCACCCTTTCAACTGAATGTTTTATGTAAGTGCTGCACAATATGGGATGAAAATAATAGTTTAATAATTTCATTTATACAGACATGTAGCGAAGGGAGAGAACAGTGACCCCACCGGGTCTTGAACCTGGGTCTCCGGGGTGCTAAATGTGCAACTTGACTGCAACGCCAAAGAGCCAGGATTGTTGGTATGGCAGTCAGAGCGCATACTCAACTGTAGCCACAGTACTCCATCATAAGGAGTATTTTATGTCCATCTACTACGCCATTGTGCTGCTCTTAAATGGTAGATCTATGTGCGATGCTTTTGTTAAACTGTTTATGGATCTCGAACCCCATCAACAACCACACACCCATGGCAAGGGTGCTTAATGCTCTAACCACTGAGCTTAACTCAGTTTTGAAGCGTCTTAAGGCTAGGGGTGTGAGGATTTTTGCTAAATACTGCCACTATAGCTAATTGCCATCCATTAGAATTCTACAAAATATATGTAGCCCTTCCCATCATGTGTGCAATGATGAGGGGACTAAAGTTGGGTTCGATAACCTAGACTTAATAACTAAATAGAATCTACTCCTGAACCCTAATAGCTTTTAGCAGTGAGCAGCAAACATAAAACAGACGATATATCAAAGTTGCATTTATTTACAATAGCCTGCTCCCAAAATATGAATGTGGTCCCAAAAATTAGTAAGTGCCTGGCACCTAGAATATTGAATAAATAAACAAACAAAAAAAATAAAGAAAGAAAGAAAATAGAAATATATATAAATGATCTCAAATACGTTGGGCCTAAATATCAACCTTTCCCAAACCACATACTGTCCCCAAAATTACGAAAAATCACAAAATAGGCAATCCTCTGATGTAGCTTAATAACTGGAAAATAATCTTACCAAATGACTCAGCAATGTTCACAAATTTATACCAGAGTCATATATTAACACCCCTGTGTGGCCACACACTTAATTACCTTGCCATGGCATAACCCTCTTAACTCTACAATAGCCGGCATAAATGAGAAAAGAAAAGAAAAAAAACGTTGCAGGCCTGTTCAAATGTTCTTGTTATTACTCACGAATCCGCTGTCCACAGTACGTCAGGGGTGGCGAACAACAAAAAAAAGACGATAGGCAATAGGCTGTGTGCCTACTGAAACGATGGACTGCTCCAGCGATTCTTACAGGTGCTCCCTCGTAGCCGGAGGAACCACTGGCTTTCCCGGTCACCAGTGGCGCTATCCGGGTGGCGTAGCTCCCGCGTTGGCCTACTCAGTGGAACCACCAGCGGTCCGGAAGCCGGTGGCGCTAACTGAGCAGCTCCTTAGCATTTCAAAAAGCTTATCTTGTCGCAATGTAAACTAACGTTACGTTATTGCAGCCGTATGCCTAATGACATACGTAGATACATAGCAGTCATGGAAAAGGAAATGCTAACGTTAACATTCCACTAAGAGGACTACATTCCGTAGCCACTGATAACTTTATCACAAACTTGCTTACGAGAAACAGCAGTGTTCTCCACTAACTAAACCAACTGTTAGTATCAATCCAAGGTTTTTCTTCCTCTTCTGACGTTAACAGTAGCCTACTTGGGTGGTATGGTGTAAACTGTTAGATTTCTAGTTTAGCTTGTTCATTCCCCTAAAATTTCTCTGACCTCACGTTCAACCTCCCTCTTGAGATGAACCCCAATCTTCTCCTTCCGTTTCCTTTTCCCCCCCGCAAAATGAGCCACCTATTGTCGGCCACTTCACTCTTAACCAATAGATACCGCGGGTAGAGAGAGATTAAATAAAAACATGAAATAAAACCCACTTGGTGTGCTTCCCACAATTAAAATGCTATTTTACTGTAGGTAAAAAATAATAATAATAATGAAATCTAAGATACTAAGTATCCTCCGGGTTACACCCCCCCTTCCTAAATGTCTGCATGTCCCCATCAGACCTAAGTAAAACACTAGGTCCAGGTAGGATACGAATAGTGAAGCATTCTGCCCCAACATCCTTGCTAATGGATATTCTCATGCCTTTATGCTGTATGACCAATGGCCTGTCGGATGGTTCTCCCAATTCATCATAAGTGAACCGGACAACTGGTTTAACAGCTCGCCTCTCTCTAGGGACGATGCTCTCTACCCTACTCTCACAATCCACACTCTCAGTCGACGGGCAGGGTTCCTCCGCTTGTGAACTGGAGGCTTGATCTTGTGGGAGCATATGAATCTCAATGCCTCCGTCTGTAAATGAGTCCCCTGCTTCGGGGTTCCCCAACACTTCAGGTCTCTCCTGACATACGTCTTCCTCATCCGGATGGTCAGTATTACTAACTTCTTCTGTTATAGTTGGATCAGTAGGCATCTCAGAGATAGAAGCCTCAGGAACCTCAGCATTACTCATGGAAGGCCTATCTTCTGCTCGATGGGGCTCCAAGCTCATAGCCCATGGAGGGGAATTGGAATACTCTTCCTCATCTGAAAAGGTAGAGTCTTCAGCACTCCCTAACTCATCTTGTTCTCTTTCTTCCCTCGTCTGTTGTCGCGTTCGAGACACTTTGTTGCCCGTCATAGCCACCCTGTCAGACTCTTCAGGTAACCTTACCAGATAGCCCACAGGCAACAGGTGGTCTCGGTGCAAAGTTCTCACTTCCTCTCTTCCCTTCTCGGGCTTTACCCTGTACACTGGCAAGTTTGGCAGTTTCTCCAACACTACATAGGGGTAGAGTTCCACTTGTCTTTTAGCTTCTGTTTGCCCATTCCCCCCAAAGCACGGACAAGTACTCGATCACCTTCTGCCAACAGATGAGGCCGAATCCTCAAATCATAGGCCAGTTTGTTCCGTTGATGATTCTTGTTGGAGGCTTCCACAGCCATTCGATAAGCCTCTTTCAAGTCCTTCCTAAGGTTCTCCACATACACCTGATGTGCTGCCTCTTCCTCTTTATCTAGCACAGAACTGAAACACACATCAATCGGCAGACGTGCCTCTCTGCCAAACATAAGGAAGTACGGGGAGTAGCCGGTAGCATCATTTCTGGTGCAATTATATGCGTGCACCAGAAGTGCTACCTGTTGGCTCCAACAACGCTTCTTGGCCGCATCCAATGTACCCAACATGGACAGCAATGTGCGGTTAAACCGCTCAGGTTGCGGATCCCCCTGGGGGTGATAGGGGCTGGTTCTTGACTTTCGAATCCCCAAAACACTCAGTAACTCCTTTATTAGTCTACTTTCAAAATCTCGTCCTTGATCCGAATGGATCCGAGATGGTAATCCATAATGGACGAAGAACTTCTCAACTAAGACTTTAGCAACAGTAGGAGCTCGTTGATCTCTGGTAATGTAAGCCTGGGCATACCGGGTGAAGTGGTCAGTCACTACTAGAACATTGGTTATGCCACGGGAATCAGGCTCAATTGCCAAAAAGTCAATGCATACCAAATCAAGTGGGCCACTACTAGTTAGCTGATTCAGTGGGGCTGTTTTGTGTGGAAGGGATTTGCGGGCTACACATCTCCCACAGGTCTTCACGTACTGGGCTATATCCGCTGCCATTTTTGGCCAAAAAAATCTGTCCCTGGCAAGTTCAATCATACGCTCAATCCCCAAATGCCCACCCTCATCATGCAGTGACTTCAAAACTTGGAGACGTAACGGTTCAGGGAGGACAAGCTGCAGTGTTTCTTTTCCCAATGTCCTGTTTATCTTTCGGTACAGAACTCTGTCCCGCTGGACCAACCGTGGCCACTCCTTCTGAAGTAACTTGGTCTCAGCGGGATCAGTGGGCAAGGTGGACAGCTTTTGTCCAATGTCCATGGCCCGCTTTATCTGGTGGATGGCCACATCATGGTCTTGAGCCAACTGTAGATCCTTCATATTCAACTGTCTGGACGATTGGTCACTAACCCAGGTGGCATGGACATATGCGTCTGGAATGCACTGAGGTGAAACCCCCAAGTTGTCAACACATCGCATGTCCGTACCAGGGTACCTGCGCAACATGACTTGCTTACAAACAGCCTTTACTCCAGAAGGTGAAATCCATCCGTCTTCTTCAGCCACATTTCTTGATAGAAGGTCCGCATCAACATTTTCCCGTCCCGGTCGGTACTGGATACCAAAGGTGTATGTAGACAAAGCTGCCAACCACCTGTGGCCACATGCACTCAATTTGGCCGAAGACAGGACATATGTAAGAGGGTTATTATCAGTCCTAACAGTGAAGTGTGCACCATAGAGATAATCATGAAATTTGTCTACCACAGCCCACTTTAACGCTAAAAACTCGAGCTGGTGGACTGGGTAATTTCGCTCTGAAACACTGAGCTTTCTACTTGCGAACGCAACAGGTCGCAGTCCTTCTGGGTATTCCTGATTTAATACAGCGCCCAACCCATCAAAACTGGCGTCCACATGCAGAATATACGGCTTAGTAGGGTCAGCGAATGCCAAAACGGGGGCATTAGTCAGACAATCTCTTATTCTTGTAAACGCCTCAGCACAAGCAGGGGTCCACCTATCCCCAAAAGGTTCAGATCGGCTCAAATATGGCTTAGCCTGACTGGATTTAGCTGGGCGACCCCTCTGTGATGGAGCGTATCCCCTGGTCAAGTCGGTCAGCGGGCTAACAATCGATGAGTAATTGGCTATAAACCGCCTATAGTAGCCACAGAATCCTAAAAAGGACTGCAGGGCTTTCAGACAAGTTGGTGGCTTCCACTGGGCCACAGCTTTGATTTTGTCGGGATCAGTGGACACACCTGCTTCCGACACAATGTGTCCCACATATTTAACCTCAGTCTGACAAAACTGACATTTGTCAATGGACACTTTCAAGCCAAACTCCTCCAGTCTATCCAGGACTTTAAGAAGGCGCTCTTCATGTTCTTCAAGAGTGCGACTGAAGACAATTATGTCATCAAGATAAACAAGACACTGTAGCAAATTCATATCCCCCACCACTCTTTCCATCAACCGTTGGAAAGTAGCGGGGGCCCCTGTGATGCCCTGAGGCATTCTCTCAAATTGGTAGAATCCTAAGGGGCAGATAAAAGCGGTCTTTTCTTTATCTTCATCAAACATAGGGATTTGATAGTATCCCGACCTCAGGTCCAATACGGAAAACCAGCAGCTTCCTGTTAAACAGTCGAGGGCATCGTCTATCCTGGGGACAGTGTATTGATCAGGAACCGTCCGAGTGTTAAGGGTACGATAATCAATACACATGCGAATTTTTCCGCTTTTCTTTCTGGCCACCACAATAGGGGATGCATAGGGACTACGGGACTCTTTGATTATCCCTGCGGCCAACAACTCTTGTAAATGGCGTCTTACATCATCAATATCTGCTGGGGCAATTCTCCTTGATCGCTCACGAAATGGTCGTGTGTCACTGAGTCGGATTCGATGTTCAACCCCCCTAGCCAAACCCACATCCCACTCTTCGACTGAAAAGACCTTTGTCCTCTCAGCTAACTTCTGTGCTAAACGATCTTTCCATGATGCTGGTAAAGGGGAGTTGCCAAAATTAAACAGACCTGGATCAATACTACTCTCCAACTGGGTGGTCGGTGTGACCTCAGTCACTACATCGGCCTTCTGAATCTGAGCTATGACTGTACCTTTGGGAATAGATCTTTCCTTCAGTGAGACATTTTGCAACAAAACAGTACAATGGTTCTTGTCCAAATCAGCTGGGAGGACTACGCAGGGAGGTGAGGACACTCCCTGTGGAAGAGCACTGGAGCCATCAATAACTAATATGCCTGGGAGGCCTGAGTCTGTAATGGATGCTTTTCCAACAGCGATCCGGGCTTCTCCTGGGGTCAACCTAAGTGGCCCTGGGCCTGTCCACTTCACCTGACCCACCGGATATTCATAGCGGAGGTCATGGTCTTTAAGACTGGTTGGCTCTGAACTGATGGTGCTCACCCTCCAGGACAACGCATGCTCACAACTGGGAGCATCCTGATTCAATGCTGGTCCATGATGGAAACTCCTTGCATTAGTGCCAATAATTACTGGCACTTGATCTGGTCCTTGGGGGTCAGGACAAACTAAAGCCAGCACAGTTCGCTTATCCCCACTGTTCTCATCATTTGGGAATTCCAAGCTGACAGCCACATAACCCTTATAGGGGTAACTAGAGTCACTCAAGCCCCAAATGCACAAGCTAGAAATGGGGTGAATAGTGATGTGGGACAGATTTTCATGGTACCACTTCTCAAAGATGATGGTGACCGTGGAACCACTGTCCAGCAATGCATTGCACCTATGTCCTTCCACAACAACCGGGCTCAAGGAGGGCTGTCCCACCAGTCCCTCAGGTAATGCGGCTGGGGAGACAGTAACATCACTTCTGTTGGACATGTTTTTCACATGGGTCTCTGGCGGGATGTCTTTGTTTTCACCCCGTTGTCTCTTCAAGGATCGAATCAATCGAGTGATTACTCTACTGGAGTCCTCAGGTGCATTGCAACGTGTAGCTACGTGTCCATCCTCGCCACAACGATAGCAATAGTATTCCCCGGGCCCATCTAGTTGAAGTCGTCTACTGTTACCAGGACCACCGTGGCTACTCTGCCCTTCAGCTTCTCTTGGTCTCCACTGAGCAGTATTAGGGGGCGCGGGTCACGATGACTCACAGCCATGATCTGTAACTGATGTTGTAAGTCATTCACCTGTCGTTGTAACATACGCATTTCACTTTCATTATCTACAGCACTACCCTTCGGGGCTACTACTGCCTCTATTTCCTTAGGTTGTGGGGATGGTTTTGAATCTTTTGCAGTTAACTTAGCCACAACTACTTTAAGTTTGTCCAACTCTTGTCTTAGCTTGGCAGCTTCACCAGGAATAGGCTCTTCTTCATCATTTGCACGAACCTGACGTACAGCCGCCTTAGTAACCGATGAATTAGCCCTCTGTCTCACTGACTGTTGATCCTCTTCTTCCCGAATCTCAGTTAAGAGCTGCAAAAATGATGGTGGGCTCTCTTTACGTTCACGGAGCCGAAGCTGCACCAGCATTAAATCAGACTCAACTGATCCTCGCAACAGCTGCTCTATCCGGACACGATCTCGCTGAGATGCAGTCACCCCACCCTAAAGACAACCTTGGTCAAAGCATGTTCCATACGTCGCAAAAAATCAGAGAGTCTCTCCCCAACATTTTGCCGGAGTGCACGGAAAGCATAATACAAGTCTTCCCCAGACTCAGACGAACCAAAAGCTCTCTCCAGAGCACCCAGGTATTCTTTGGGCGTGGCTTGGGGGTCACTAGACCTAACAGCTTGAGCTATTTCCAAAGCAGGGCCCTTTAAACTCTCAATGATTCGCTTACGTTTTTCACTGACCGAACAGTCACACTCATCGACCATTAAACGGGCCTGCATGAGCCATGTATCCAAGTTTTCTTCACTGTTTGGTGTGGGAATAGTCCCAGAAAATGCTCGCAACCTTCGGAATGCTGTATTCTCTGTGGGCATAGGTCTAGGAACTTTCTCAAGTATATCTCCGACAGTTTTTAACAGCGCTGTCAACTGCGTGTCTGATGTACTGGGCTGTGCTTGCTCATTTACAGCCTCACTTTCTGGCTCTTCCGGCTTACTTAGTGACCATGGATCACCTCCCCTAATGGGGATCACTTCTGGGGGAATAACGGAGGGGTTGACTGTTTCACTACAAGTACATAACACCACTAAGCTCTGCGTTTGAGGATCAAACATACGCCCTTTCACCTTGACACATCCAAGACGTTTAACAGTATTAAGAGTTTCTTCAATGTCTTTAACACTCAGCTCTGCAGGGACATTCTTCACTACTACAGCATGATTGGGATCCACACCCTCTCCCTTACACCAGTTGAGAGGGGACATCATCTTGAGTAACTATTAAGTCTTAGTTATGTCTTATTATCTTACACTATCATGTATACTCAGCACTAGGCCACTCACTGTGCAAACTGTCAACTTAATTAGCAAAGTAGAGCTTTATCAAATCAAGACCAAAAAATATTATCCCATCCTCGTCGCCATTTTATGTAGCCCTTCCCATCATGTGTGCAATGATGAGGGGACTAAAGTTGGGTTCGATAACCTAGACTTAATAACTAAATAGAATCTACTCCTGAACCCTAATAGCTTTTAGCAGTGAGCAGCAAACATAAAACAGACGATATATCAAAGTTGCATTTATTTACAATAGCCTGCTCCCAAAATATGAATGTGGTCCCAAAAATTAGTAAGTGCCTGGCACCTAGAATATTGAATAAATAAACAAACAAAAAAAATAAAGAAAGAAAGAAAATAGAAATATATATAAATGATCTCAAATACGTTGGGCCTAAATATCAACCTTTCCCAAACCACATACTGTCCCCAAAATTACGAAAAATCACAAAATAGGCAATCCTCTGATGTAGCTTAATAACTGGAAAATAATCTTACCAAATGACTCAGCAATGTTCACAAATTTATACCAGAGTCATATATTAACACCCCTGTGTGGCCACACACTTAATTACCTTGCCATGGCATAACCCTCTTAACTCTACAATAGCCGGCATAAATGAGAAAAGAAAAGAAAAAAAAACGTTGCAGGCCTGTTCAAATGTTCTTGTTATTACTCACGAATCCGCTGTCCACAGTACGTCAGGGGTGGCGAACAACAAAAAAAAGACGATAGGCAATAGGCTGTGTGCCTACTGAAACGATGGACTGCTCCAGCGATTCTTACAGGTGCTCCCTCGTAGCCGGAGGAACCACTGGCTTTCCCGGTCACCAGTGGCGCTATCCGGGTGGCGTAGCTCCCGCGTTGGCCTACTCAGTGGAACCACCAGCGGTCCGGAAGCCGGTGGCGCTAACTGAGCAGCTCCTTAGCATTTCAAAAAGCTTATCTTGTCGCAATGTAAACTAACGTTACGTTATTGCAGCCGTATGCCTAATGACATACGTAGATACATAGCAGTCATGGAAAAGGAAATGCTAACGTTAACATTCCACTAAGAGGACTACATTCCGTAGCCACTGATAACTTTATCACAAACTTGCTTACGAGAAACAGCAGTGTTCTCCACTAACTAAACCAACTGTTAGTATCAATCCAAGGTTTTTCTTCCTCTTCTGACGTTAACAGTAGCCTACTTGGGTGGTATGGTGTAAACTGTTAGATTTCTAGTTTAGCTTGTTCATTCCCCTAAAATTTCTCTGACCTCACGTTCAACCTCCCTCTTGAGATGAACCCCAATCTTCTCCTTCCGTTTCCTTTTCCCCCCCCGCAAAATGAGCCACCTATTGTCGGCCACTTCACTCTTAACCAATAGATACCGCGGGTAGAGAGAGATTAAATAAAAACATGAAATAAAACCCACTTGGTGTGCTTCCCACAATTAAAATGCTATTTTACTGTAGGTAAAAAATAATAATAATAATGAAATCTAAGATACTAAGTATCCTCCGGGTTACATATACTGTATATTTTTTTTTATGTTTTAGATCGACCGAGGAACACTCTGGTGTCTGTAAATCCTTCCACTCAGACCCTAGAAGGTGCCACTGTGATACCTCAGGGAACATCAGTGACTCTGACCTGCAACAGTGATGCCAACCCACCAGTAGAGAACTACACCTGGTTTAAGGTGAATGAGTCCACTCCAGTAGGATCAGGACAGCAGTACAGTATCACTAACATCAGATCTGTTGATGCAGGGCTTTATTTTTGTGAGGCCAGGAATAAAATAGGCTCTGATAACTCGACTCACCTGCAACTGGATGGTATGTCTTTTACCAAAACACACACAAATTCTCTCTCTCTCTCTCTCTCTCTCTCTCTCTCTCTCTCTTTTTTCAAAATCACACACACACACACACACACACACACACACACACACACTAATTGATTTGTCTCTGATCATGCCCACAGTCAGTGACACAGTCATCGCAGAGAGCCAAGACATGTTGATGTACATCCTTATTGCCATAGCAGTAGTTTGTGGCGTGGTCATTCTTGTCTGTGTTGCAGTTATTTGGAGCAGGTTTGTTCTTCATCATTAAGGTGTTCCTAAATTGTATAGTCTAATAAAGATCACCTCGTTTAATGAGCTTTTGTCAATGTCAATAGGCGACGAAATGGAAATAAAGAGTCAACAAGAAAAGACAAGGTAAATTAGATTGTTCATGTTGCTATTCACTATTCACTATTTTATGTTTGTTTACTTTAATTCAGATAGATGAGAGTTCAGATGCAAAAAGCTCTGGGACATTGTGTTAATTTAGAGAAAATTTCTAATATTTAATATGTTAATATTTAATTAACTTTTTTATCAATCCAACTCACTTCATCAATTTTGCCTGATGGTAATGCAAAGTGTTCAAATTGCAGTCTTTATATTGCAGAGATTTCCTGGAATTTGTCATGTAAACAACTTAATTTTGAAAATAATTTTTGGGGGAGGCACTGAAATGAAAGGGGGGCTCAAGAGACAATTTGAAAATTGAAATCAATTTTTCAGGGGCCCCTGCATACATCCATCCACAAGGATGTCAATACATCTACAGCTACCCCATATCCTATTGTTGATCTTCCGTCTTTCTTATGCCAGGATAAGGAGGAAAACCAGTATGTCAACCTGGGCTTCCAGGGTGAAGATGGTGGTCCTAAGGCTGCAGGAGGAGCAGAGGGTGATGCTCAGTATGCCTCCATCCAGCCCTATGGCTCCAGACCGTCTGGAGAAGCTCAAGGGGAAGAAGTCCAGTATGCTACGGTCCAGCCCAGAAACACGAAGCAGACTGCAGGAGGTGTTGAGGATGAAGTCCAGTATGCTACTGTCCAGCCCAAACACATCAGACAGACCACAGGAGATCAAGGGGATGATGTCCAGTATGCTAGTGTCCAGTTTAAGAAGGCCACAGCTGGAGAAGGGTGAGTCTGAAGAACCATTTTGGTACTGCAACGGTGCATCATCAATGGATGAACATACTGTTGCGACGGAGGTTATATATGAGTGCAATGGCACTGGAACTAAGTACCACTGTAAAAAAAAAAAAAAAGACATGGGCCAAGACAAGTAGTTGAAATAAAGTTTATACACATAGAAAATTTATTCTTTAGTGTGGTGTTTGTTTACAGTAACACAAGATTAACCTGACTCTGCCAGATGGATTTGCTCCACATATACTGTATATATAACATATATGTTTTGTATAATTTAGTAATTTTGGAACCTTAAATTGATATTGATTTGGATCATAGCAGTAGCCCTAAAACTCCAGAAGAACTCTAGCACTAACAAATTGAATTTACTAGGTTTTACTCAGACATTGGTGGGCCTAAATGGTCTAAGAGGGCCTCACAGTATTGCAGAAAATGCATCCGTACACGCATCATAGCTGGCATGCGTACACGCAGGATGCAATACTGACAAAAAAAAGTGGGGGGCGATCGTGTGAGGGAAAAAAAAAAAAAAAAAAACGGTGACCACAAGACGCAATGTTGACAACGACGACTAAACTCATATGTCTTTTCTGTTTACCTGAATGGTATCTCCCTGCAGGTTGGCTGCTCAGACAGACCAGGAGGATTCAGTCATCTATAGTGGAGTTCAGTCCCAGCAACCATCCAGGTAGTGGCAGGACAATGCTTGGTTTTAATCTGTGGGCTTTCCTGGATTATGTGGAGATGTATTGACATTGATGGATAAATGTCTTTATAAGGAAAGGATGTACATGACTGAATATTTTTGTAAATGCAGAATTTATAGGAATTACTGTAAAAAAAAACAATAATACTAGAATTACTGTGTTCTTTTCAAAGGCAATAATATCAACCCAGGGAGATTCCAGACACACCATAGCACAATGGATGGCCCAAAATTCATATAATCTGATAATCTGCTGTACATGGAAATAGCTAACTGTGCAAAGTACCTTTGAATTGTCTTTGTATTTTTACATACGAGTTGCACTTTTGGTTATACTTTTTTCATTGTTAAATGCAACGTACATGTAAGAACAGACATTATTTACAGTGTTTAATTTTGAGATATAATTATCAAGATAGGCCTACCATTTCTCTTCAATATGGACATAGTAATACATAAATATTTACAATCATGTATGATTTACAGAAATATGTTAATTAAAGACTTGGTTTACTCAAATGACTCTGCTCCATATATTATTTAGTGCACCATTAGAGTATATTTGGCCAATATTTGACAATGATGATGATATCATTTGGTAACACTTTACTTGACGGGTGAGTACATAACACATTCATAGCATCTTTCATAAAATGCTCACAAAGCATTCACGACTGTTTCATAAGACATGACTCCACCTTCATACCCAACCCTTCATAAATGTGGAAGATAGAATGTTGATAACCTATCAAAATAAAAGTCCAGTGGTCTCAAAGCAGCACTGCCATTTATGCTTGTCACCTGATCATGTCACATCTGAATATTTCATGAATATCTTAGGAAGTCTAATTTAAATGTCACTTTACTATACAGGTTGCGAAGTATTCATAATCACTTAGTTTAACACTGAGAGGTAGGTTTAAAGTACTTTGAGATGACCCCAAGGTGATTTTTGTTATGAAACATTTACATTACATGCTTGCTCATGATCTGATACTGCATTTGTCTATTACTTTGATTTGACTTGATCAGGTAACAGGTTCAAATCAAGGACTTCTTGCTTCTTTGAGACCATTGGACAAGAGCAAGCTTTATGTATTTATTTATTTATAATTTTTTAAATCTGTTACCTGAATATGTCATATCAGATACATCAGGGTCCACAAATACTGGTCGGCTCTAGTTTACCTCTCAGTGGTAAACTCAGATGAATGATTATGAATACTTCGCAACCTGTATAGTAAAGTGACATTTGAAGTAGACTTCATAAGATATTCATGAAATATTCAGGTGTGACATGATCGGGTGACAAACATAAATGGCAGTGCTGCTTTGAGACCACTGGACTTTTATTTTGATAGGTTATCAACATTCTATCTTCCACATTTATGAAGGGTTGGGTATGAAGGTGGAGTCAGGTCTTATGAAACAGTCAAGAATGCTTTGTGAGCATTTTATGACAGCTGTTATGAATATGTTATGTACTCACCCGTCAAGTAAAGTGTTACCAATCATTTATATCATGTGTTTTGAGACAGTTTTTGTATAGAGATTCTAAAGGTTTTATAACGGTTTTGCTTGCTTGAGACCAAGATGTGATGCAATATAGAAAGTGAGGGATGATCATAGCATTTAAGTATGTGCTAGATGCCTCAGTTGTAAGGGAATTTCTTATATATCTAAAGTATTGCACAACTTCTTAATGTGGTTTTTAAAAGTAAGATTTGAGTCAATAGTTACACCCAAGTATTTAAATTTGTCAACCTGTTTGATAATTTGTTGATTTACTACAATTTTAGGATATCAAGAATAAAGGCCTAATTAGTTGGGTTTCCAAAGAACAGCAACTTGGCATCTGGATTTCCATGGACTGTTTATCCTTCCACATGCAGTGCATCACCTGTCTCTCCTTACAACCAGCGATGCCCTATCAAACACAGCCCACAATGTTGCATATCTTTTCAAAATCATCCCGCCTTCTATCATACTGTCAGTTTTCCATGGCTGACATCTCTGCAGCTGTGTAAGGGTGCCAGTGCAATATAGCACAGATCATCTATTTTTTTTTCTTCAAAAAATGTAAGTAGCAGTGGAAACGTAGGTACTTTTGCCAAATTATTGGCAGTATTTGATCTCAAAATATTGAATAGTCAAGTCAAGTGGTTTATGGAAGTTTATGGAATTAAGTTAGCGTTTTATATGAAGTGAAGAGATAGATGGCTATAAGAAAGAGAACAAATCGGAAATTAGTTTGTTTCCTTTTAAACTTTTTTTTGCCTGGAATGTTTGGACAGGAATTAAGTAGGAATGTGTGTGGAGGGGGTGATCATGAAAGTGATTGAGATCAGGGAAAGATTACAGGCCGGGCTTAAACCAGAGACTTAAAATATAGGAGGAGACACACCCCTCAATGAATGGCTCCATGGAAATGCATGGGAGGATATTGTTACGCAAAAATGTTCCGAATAGTTCCGAATGTTCAAATACATGTAGGCTGATGACTGATGTTTACCTTTTACCAGTACCTTATTGAACCATTGTCCCTGTGGGCATTTGGAAACAATTACTTGTGACACAAAAAACTTTTTTTTTTGTAATTTTTCAAAAGAAATATTAACCAGAGGAGATCCTTAATAATACACACAATAATAATAACTCCACACATCATAATGTAAACCTAAGGAGATTAAATAACAAGGAAATTGTTGATGTGAGAGACTGTGCAGCAAGAGAGTGCTGAGAAAAGGAGAAGTTATGAGGCGCTGTGTGACGTATCATATTCGTCAGACATTGCAATATTTGATAGTGATAGATTGTTTCTTAGCTTATGGTAACCAGAGAACAAGACTCATAACCGTATGACTGATAACAGTAAGACTCTCACAACACAGTTACTGTAATGGTTAATAGATAATGGATAATGTTTTCTTTCGTCATATACCTTGTTTTTTTTTAAGCATTGCAAGGAAACCTGCCTCTATGTTGTATGGCAAACCAGATATGAAATGCAGCTCTGATTTTATTGACTTTCTTTTCAGACTGATGGGTGTTTATCAGAGGATGATGTTTGTATCAGCTCTGTCGGTGTTTCTGCTTGTGATGCTGACAATACCAGGTAGGTAATACAGCATATTCGTTTCAGATCACATCTCTCAGGATATTAAGAAGTTAAGTCTCAATGCTTCCTCTTCCTCATGTGCGTTGCTTCCTCCTTCATTACTGCACGATAAAAACGTTTGTTAAAGGAATTAGTTGGAGAGAATCAACACTATTGTTTTACAGTGCTAAGTGCTATTGATCAACAAGTTGCCCTGCTGTTTTACCTTGCTAAGCGCTAATAGCCACCTCAAAGACCAAATTATATGCAACACAGAACGAGTTTGCGACCCGGCAGCTAACACTAACAGAATGGGGCATGTCAAAACGAAACCTAATCGATTACTAGCGCTAAGCAAGGTAAAACAGCAGGGCTACTTGTTGATTCACTCTGGCTAATTCCTTTAAATATGGGGCATGTCATATTTAAACCCTCTGCGTCATCCTTATTTGTGCCCTGACAGCACCCTGCTTGAACAGTCAAACTGTCTGAGGCTTCCTTTTCCATTTTACTTAGTGTTAGTGTTGGGTCATGGTGAAACTGAAGGCTGTGAGACAAAACAATCAAATTTCAATGTTTAGTCTGATCCGAGTTGAGAGAAAAAGATACGGAGAGATACAATGAAATTCAATTTTGGAGTGCAGAAACTTTCTCTGTTTGTTACACTATGCAGCTATGAGTAAACAGTATGACAATGACAGAAAGTTGTACATTTGTAGTGATAGGAAGCAAAATATTTGTTTTCTGGTTTTACTCAATATACAAAATTCATGCTGCATTACCTGCAACAGTTAATGGTTATTACATCAGCATCATTAGAAAGGAGGGAAATGCATAAGAGTTCCTCTTTCCTGAACACGGAAGAAAATGTAATTGCCGGGTTATAAAATGACGTGTGTGTAGTGTATGTAATTTCCAATACCCAACACCCACCCACGCTCATTTATGTTGTTGTGTATTTTACACGTGCAGCAGATATCAAGAAAGTTAGCCTATGTTAGTCTGCAGTTATTCCCTAACATATTGTTTTGTTTGTAAGACTCTGCTATGTTGCATAATGAGTTCAAAGGTAGTGTGTAGGCTAGTAGAGTGGGCCACAAAACCCACCTTGGCCCCACACTGTTGGGGCTTCAATGATGTGCAGTGGTTGAAAAAAAAAAGTTTATAAAAGGGAGTAAAAAATATATTAAAAAGTAGGCCTGCTAAATGGACTCAAAGGAATTTTGCATATACCCTGTAAATGAATGATTGATATTTATTCTAGGTGACCTGGCTTCTGAGTGGAGAGTAATTTATACCGTGGACATATGTGCTGCTGAAGGGACATCAGTACACATGTCATGTACTTACACATATCCCACACATCTAATTATTAAGCAAGCTTTCTGGACAATCAACTCTGAAACGACACCTGATCTCACCCTCGATCCAAACTACAGAGACAGAATCACTGTAGACTGTGGGGACCTGCAGGAAGGACGTTGTAATCTGACTATCCAAGAGGTTAAGAAGGGAGATGATGTCATGTATTATTGCAGAATTATAACTAATGATCATACAGGGAAATGGACTGGCAAGCAAGGAGTCACACTGAAGATCGCAGGTAAACATTCTACATAACTGTTCATCCACTGACATATACCAACTGATTAGGAGTCACACTTACAATCGCAGGTAAACACAACATATCTGTTCCATTTATTGACATAAACCAATGGTGTACTGTACTGTATGTTGGTTGAATTAAATTATTTATTCAGATTATTTTAATAGGGGTAGCAGGTACTGTAGACATGCAAAAATCTATGATTACAAAATATTTCACAGGCCTGACTAGCTAAACTATTTTAGTGGTTGACAAAGACAAACTTTTCAACCAAGTAGATCAAGTAATGTACAGTACAGCTAAGAATAGAGATAAAACCCATTTTTTCTTGAACTTTTCCACTTTTTCAACATGAGTATGGTGAGTGTTTCCTTTAATTGTTTTAAAGTATTGTACTGTATGTAATGTAAGCATTACAGTATGAACTAAATATTTTTGTTAACAACAAACAATTTCAAAGATTTCTCAATAAAGTATGTCCATGGGAGTTGCACCTTTTTAATTATTACATTTATTTGCATTTGCATTTCAGCATAAGGTTATGGGCATCTGAATGTTTTTCTATCTTTGATGCAAATTTAAATAATGAAAAATTAAATTAAATAATGTCACTGTCAACGCATGTCCCTTATAATATGTTATCTTTTGAAGATTTGCAGGTGTGTGGTGCCCAAAGTGCTAAAGAAGGAGAGACACTGACTCTCATCTGCAATACCATCACCTGTGCTCTACCCAGCAGCCCTTCATTCATCTGGAGTAAAGATGGACGTCCTGTAGTGAACAAGACGGTCATCAGCAACACGTTGCAGTTTGTCCCAGTCAGTTATGAAGATATGGGCAACTACACCTGTGCTGTGAATGCTGGTTATCCTTCTCCTGCTTTTCCCTTTAACGTAGAGTGTAAGTTGAGTCACTGTGGAAGCATATATAAGCTGAGTTTCCATCCATCTGGTTCAAGGTATATATTCTGGAGTGTCTGGGAAAAATAGATGGTTATCTTTGAAATAGAACTTTTCCTGTCTTGGCTATTTTGCTGATTTTAGGATCTCCCCTGCCTCCTCCAGAAATGGCTAGCTATGTGTATGCACAATCCTGTTCTTAAACCAAATGTGCAAGTCACTGAGAGGTCGGTGATCCAAAACAAGTATACAGTTTCTGTCATGTTTAAGGGTGTTTTTAATGACTGAATCTACATAGCAAGCCATTCTCAAGCAGGTTGGGAAGATTCTAAATGAGACAGGATCATCCAAAATGTTGTGTCATCCTTTCTTTATCACCCGGTGGAATGGAATACTGTTTTCTGATTTGCTGTCAGGGTGTCCGTTATTTCTAGATAACAGGACACCTGGGGCATTGTTGGGTTAAAAAGTTTAACCAGCGTTCTTTATCAATGCTCTTTAGAATGCAGCCTTGCGGATCTTCTTTCATAAGAAAATAGTACCCCAACCGAGCAGGATAACTTCTTTCTAAACGGAGCCACATGTTTCTTTTATGTTTTAAACACTTGCTTACCATCTATACGTTTTAGTTGCAACCGGGTGATAAGCGGGATAACGGCCTTCGAGGTGTCCCGATATCAGAAGAATAATGGACTTCGCGTAGGCAAACAGCCCTTCGGCTTCGCCGTCGGGCTGTTCTTCGCCTTCGCGTCGTCCATTATTCTTCTGATATCGGGACACCTCGACGGCCGTTATCCTTTATCTTGGACATCCCAGAAAAGAGATTAAACGTGATATACTAACTAATATACCTCTGTGCATTTAGATTATGCTTAAAAGTAGGCAGGAGTAGCCTGCTTAGCAGTTTGCTAGGCTGATTACATTCACATAAGCTCGTCATGCATATCATGGTGAAAGGTACTATAGCAATACTTCAATACTTCTCTTCTCTGATTGGCTGATGAGGTGGCCATTATTTTCGTATAACTGGCTACCTGAGAAGTTTTTCTGTTTTAAAGTTTCACCACTGTTCCATATCAATGCTTTTTAGAATGGTAGGCTAGCTATAACAACAGTAAATAGCCTTTTAGGTCTACTTTCACTTGAAAATAGTACCCTGAACAGATTAACTTCTTTTAAATTGGAGTCGCATGTTTATTTTATATTTTCAACATTTGCAAATACGCAAGAAGGTGACCGGTTCTACGGAAATATTGTCTTGACAGAGGTAACCTCTACCTCGCCGTTATTTCCGTAGAACCAGTCACCTCGTCGGCCAATATCCCAACATATTCTAGATTTCATGTTTTAATAAGAAAGGTCTAACTGTTAATACCGTCTTAAAACAAGTACTATAAAATTCCAATATATAGCCTACTGTATATTTTCCAACTACTATTCAGATTCTCCAAAGGAAACTACTGTGTCTATCAGCCCCTCTGGTCAGGTGGTTGAAGGTTCCAAGATGACTCTGACCTGCATCACTAAAGCAAACCCACCTGTGACAGAATACACCTGGTACAAGAGGAGTGGAGATGGAGACAGAGAGATTGGAGACCAGAAGATATTTATGTTTGAAATGATTAGTCATCAGGACAGTGGTGAATATCACTGCAGGGCCACCAATTATCTCGGCAATCAGACCTCCCCTTCAGTGTCACTGAATGTTTTATGTGAGTATTGAACTTCGTATTACTTGATGACTTAGCAATAGCATTGGTCAGCAGAAATCGTCAGCCTTTCAACTGAATGTTAAATATAAGTGCTGCACACTATGGGATGAAAACAATAGGAATTTTATTTCATTTATTTCATTTGTACAGGCATATTTTATGTCCATTTATGCCATTGTGCTATTCATATATAGCACACTTTTAGAATCCAATTATATGGGTTCTAATGGTGTTCCAATATAATTAGGAACAGCACATGCAAAACATTTTTCCGATACATGATGGTTTAGGGGTGCCACTGGCCCTCTGTTTTTTGTTAGCTCAAGCGCTAACAATGCTAGTGGCCACCAATGGAGTTCTGAGGTAACAAAAACTGCAGCTCAAGAAAACTGAGGTGATCTTTCCGTTTTTGTGTTTGCCATGTTTTAATGCATATTATTACTATCGTGGCATTTTGGTAGAAATAATCTTGGCATCACGGTGTTATCTATTTCATAATTAAGAATACATTTTAGTCGAGGGTAACACATTATATTTTTTTTATATTTATAATCTAAAGGCACTAAGGTAAAGTAACACCTAAACAATAACAGACTGCTTACATATTCTCTGGGGTCTTACCTATCCATACATACCAAGATTATGTAAATAGACCAGACAGTTGTGGAGCTAATAATGATTAATTTTTGATAGGCCTATGCTTTTCTAGATTAACTAAACCTCCAAAAAGCTTAAGTCTTAGTTAGATGTAATGAGCAGAAAATACCTATACATATGTTCTAAGTACATATATGATAAAACACATCAAACCCAAAAACAGAAAAATCACCTCAGTTTCCTTGAGCTGCAGTTTTGGTTACCTTAGAACTCCATTGGTGGCCACTAGCATTATTAGCGCTTAAGCTAACAAAAAAACAGAGGTCCTGTGGCACCCCTAAATCTCAATGAAATTTCTCAAAACTTTGCAAAAGTCATTTTTCTATCAATTGGAACAAAATGCAAGGCCATACAACTTGATGTTTTCAAATTTAAATTTCCCATTCAAATGTAATGCACCCTAATGGTAGATCCATGTGTGATGCCTTTGTTCACCTGCTTATGGATCTCAAACCCCAAAACAACCTCACACCCACGGCAAGGGTGATTAATGCTCTAACCACTGAGCTGAACTCAGCAGTTAGTAGCATTCTTGAGGCTAGGGGTGTGAGGATTTACAACATACTACCACTGGCTAGTTGGCATCCATTACAATTCTACAAAATATACTGTATATTTTTTTTCTTACGTTTTAGATCGACCAAGGAACACTCTGGTGTCTGTAAATCCTTCCACCCAGACCCCACAAGGTGCCACTGTGATAACTGAGGGAACCTCAGTGACTCTGACCTGCAGCAGTGATGCCAACCCATCAGTGGAGAACTACACCTGGTTTAAGGTGAATGAATCCACTCCAGTAGGATCAGCACGGCAGTACAACATCACTAACATCAGATCTAAGGATGGAGGACTTTATTTTTGTGTGGCCAGGAATAAAATGGGCACTGATAATTCATGTCACCTGCAACTGAATGGTATATCTTTTTTCAAAACACACAATCTCTCTCTCTCTCTCTCTCTCTCTCTCTCTCTCTCTTGTTCTCTTTCATAATCACGCACACACACTAATTGATTTGTCTTTGATTATGCCCACAGTCAGACAGAGTGACACATTCATCGCAGAGAGCCAAGACATGTTGATGTACATCCTTATTGCCATAGCAGTAGTTTGTGGAGTGGTCATTCTTGTCTGTGTCGCAGTTATTTGGAGCAGGTTTGTTCTTCATGATTAAGGAGTTTTGGATTTTGGATAAACGCAATTTCAGTCTGCTTCCAATGTACTGTTGCAGAGTTTGATTGGCAATAAAGTTTGCTTTGACTTTTGACGTTCATCGTAAATGTATGTATAAATGTAATAAGGATATTAATGAGTTTTTGTCAATGTCAATGTCAATAGGCGACGAAATGGAAATAAAGAGTCAACAAGAAGAGACAAGGTAAATTACATTGTTAAATTATTTGTATTCGTTTGTTTTAATTCAGATGGATAGATGACAGTTCAGATGCAAAAACCTCTAAGTGACATTGCGTCAGTTTCGTGAGTTAGGATGATTCAAAGGGCACTTAAAGAGGGGCCCAAGATGAAATTTGAAAATCGAAATTAATGTTTCGGAGGCTCAAAAATATTTTCTGTCATAGGGCCCACTATATCTAGTGGCATCCCTGCATACATCCAACCACAAGAATGTCAATACATCTACAGCTACCCCATATTGTTGTTCTTCTGACTTTCTTATACTAGGATAAGGAGGAAAACCAGTATGTCAACCTGGGCTTCCAGGGTGAAGATGGAACCGGTGGTCCTAAAGCTGCAGGAGGAGCAGAGAGTGATGCTCAGTATGCCTCCATCCAGCCCCACGGCTCCAGACAGTCTGGAGAAGCTCAAGGGGAAGAAGTCCAGTATGCTACTGTCCAGCCCAAAAGTAATAGGCAGACCGCAGGAGGAGTTGAGAATGAAGTCCAGTATGCTACTGTCCAGCCCAAAAGTAGTAGGCAGACCGCAGGAGGAGTTGAGGATGAAGCCCAGTATGCTACTGTCCAGCCCAAAAGTAGTAGGCAGACCGCAGGAGAACTAGGGGTTGATGTCCAGTATGCTAGTGTCCAGTTTAAGAAGGCCACAGCTGCAGAAGGGTGAGTCTGAAAAACCATCTGCTACTGTAAACGGTGCGTCGTATGAAATGTGACAGAGGTTATATGAGTGCAATGGCACTGGAACAATGAACCACTGTGGAAAAACAAAACAAAAAACAAGGTATTATCAGAAGTGAATCAACACATAGCCCTGCTGTTTTATAGCGCTAAGCGGTATTGATAGCCACCTCAATGATCACATTTTGTGCAACGTAGACCGAGTTTGCGGAACGGCAGTTAACACTAACAGAATAGGACATGTCAAAATGAAACCCAATTGATTTGCTTCATTTTGACATGAACCGACATGTTACCGTTAGCTGCTATTTCGCTATCTCAGTCTATTTTGCACGAAATTCAGTCATTGAGGTGGCTATCAGTAGCGTTTAGCAGTAGCCTAGAACTCCAGATGTGAAGTGTAGCAAATTTAATTTACTCAGCGAGTACGTCTAGCCATCATCCATAGGGTCTATCACTCGAGGTTTTAGCCGCCTTACTTGTGGCCAAACTCTACATTTTATGTGGTTGTCTGGCTTGTCAGTCTAGTATAGCAGTGGGGAGCTGAGGAAGTGGATGAGTGGACCATTTGTTTATACACTATGCTGTTGACACCCTTGGACATTACATGGCTTACCCCAGTTGACCTTGAGAGTACAGAGGAAACTGTGGTTTGTTATGGGCCTCAATTTCAGAGCACTGAACAAATTCACATTAGAAAATGGGGAAGTCGGCCCAGACGGCAGCCCACAAGCAAGATATGGAGTCTGTGGCGAACTTAACTCACAAAAAAATGCCTAAATGGTCCTCACAGAGGGCCTCACAGTATTGCAGAAAATGCATCCGTGCACGGATCATGGCTGACATGCGTATCTGCAAGATGCAATACTGACAAAAAAAGTGGGTGGTGATCGTGTGGAAAAAAAACCAAAAAAAAAACAGTGACCTCAAGACGCAATGTTGACAACAACGAATAATATGACTTTTCTGTTCACCTGAATGGTTTCTCCCTGCAGGCTGCCGGCTCAGAGTGACCAGGAGGATTCAGTCATCTATAGTGGGGTTCACTCTCAGCAACCATCCAGGTAGTGGCTGCACAATGCCTGCATGTAATTTGTGTTTCTTTTCCCCTGATTTTGTGGAAATATATTGACATTGAGGGATAAATGTCTCCACAATGCTCGGTTTTAATCGGTTTTATGTGGAAATTGATGATTGATGGATAAATGTCTTTATAAGGAAAGAATGTACATGACTGAATAATTTTGTAGATGCAGAAATTATAGGAATTACTGTAAAAAAAAAAAAGCTCAATGCTAATATACTACATTTTTACTACATTACTACTGATTTATTTTTTTCTTCATAAATCTATAGCAATTAGCTATGGCAATGATATCAACCCAGGCAGATTCCAGACTATAGCACAATGGATGGCCCAAAATTCAGATAATCTGATAATCTACTGTACATGAAAATAGCGAACTGAGAAAAGTACCTTTGAATTGTATTTGTAATTGTTTTATTTTTGTTTGATTGTTTGTGTGTTTGTTTGTTTTGTTTTTTCATACGAGTTGCACTTTTGGTTACTTTTTTCATTGTTAAAGTCAACATACATGTAAGAACAGATATTATTTACAGTGTTTAATTTTGAGGTATAATTATCAAGATAGGCCTACCACTTTTCTTTAATGTAATGGACACAGTAAGTATTTACAATCATGTATGATTTACAGAATTATGTTAATTAAATACCTTGTATTTACTCAACTGACTCTGCTCCATGTGTTATCAGTGCACCATTTACACTGAAACATTGCATTGTGGGAGATGTAGTTTTCTCAGGCAGTTTCATTGGAGTAAGCCTGACTAGATTGACTATGATGTGGGGTTGAGTGAGGTTAACTGGGGTAAGGTAGGCTAGATGCTGTTTTCATTGCATGAAAGAAAAAAATTGTAGCAGGGAGCAGGCTTCACTCAGGGTTCGGTATTACTTTTAAAGGTGCTGGCCCAAATGAAAACTTCAAATTAAACAGAAAAACGGGCGCACCTTGCACCTTTATTTGTGCAAATAAAGGATGGTTGATGCAAGGTGCGCCCCTTTTTCTGTTTAAAATGAAAAAATAAAATAAAATAAATAAATAAACCAGGTTCCAGGGTGGCAAGATTTGAAAAAGGCGCCCCCAGCCTCCCCATTAACAAGCTAGAATTTCCCACTAGCATAGAAATGTAATGTAAGCTGTGGAACTTGCTTTATCTAAACTCTCTCTCTCTGTGTGTGTGTGTGTGTGTGTGTGTGTGTGTGTGTGTGTGTGTGTGTGTAAGACTGAAAGTGAACTTCATCACATCGTAATGCGTCGGCAGGTCTATTAAGTAATATGACCTGATGTACCAGCAAGAGATTTCAGCAGAGCAAATTCCAACCCAAACACACAGAGAGCTAGAGAGAGAGAGAGAGAGAGAGAGAGACATTTTCATGGATGTACAGTATACATTTCAACTTCTTAACCACAGCAACCACATTATCTCTCTCTCTCTCTCTCTCTCTCTCTCTCTCTCTCTCTCTCAGTGTGTGCATGTGTGCTAAAAATACTCTGATCAGGAAGTAAACCGTACAACAAAAACATCCCTTGTTGGCTGTGTGTGTGTGTGTGTCTGTCTGTCTGTGTCTGTGTGTGTGTGTGTGTGTGTGTGTGTGTGTGTGTGTGTGTGTGTGTGTGTGTGTGTGTGTGTGTGTAGGATAGAGAGACAGAGAGAAATAGCGGGAGAATAAGCATATCTGTCTGTCCTTTTGACTTCTTCCCCTCTGTCTGTAGTATGCCAGCCCACCCACCACACATCACTGCCACTGTAGCATGGTCAAAAAAAAAAAAGGGCAAAAAAAGCTGGCACTGCTGTTATGGTGTGAATATTTGAATTAGAATTTTAGGTACAGTACATTTAGGTGTCTAATTAACTTACAGTACAGGATATTTGTATTGTAAGTAGTAGCAGTGATGTACAGAAATATTTGCAGTATTTGTCCAGAATGTAGAAGAGTCAAGTGGTCTGTAGAAATTGTGAATAGATGTTTGTAGTAGTATATAGAAGTGAAGGGATCAAAGACTGTAAAAACAGAGCAAATTGTAAAAATCAATTGTTTTGCAATTGTTTGGGGAGGAATTTAGTTGGAGAGAGAGAGAGAGAGAAAGAGAGAGAGAGAGAGAGAGAGAGAGATCAGGAAAAGACTATAGATCAGGTTTGAACCAGAGACATCATTATAAGAGTCTAAAGGATGTCACAGTACTGCCCTGTATGGTTCTGGAAAAGACTATAGATCAGGCTTTAACCAGAGTTATCACCCGGTGGAATGGAATACTGTTTTCTGATTGGCTGTCAGGGTGTCCGTTATTTCTAGATAACAGGACACCTGAGGCATTGTTGGGTTAAAAAAGTTTAACCAGCGTTCTTTATCAATGCTCTTTAGAATGCAGCCTTGCGGATCTTCTTTCAAAAGAAAATAGTACACCAACTGAACAGGATAACTTCTTTCTAAACGGAGCCACATGTTTCTTTTATGTTTTAAACACTTGCTTACCATCTATACGTTTTAGTTGCAACCGGGTGACAAGCAGGATAACGGCCTTCGAGGTGTCCCGATATAGAAAAATAATGGACTTCGCGTAGGCTGCGCCGTCGGGCTGTTCTTCGCCATACGCGTCGTCCGTTATCCCTTACATATCATTATAGGAGGAAAGACACATCACTGAGTCACTCCACTGAAATGCCTGGGAAGGTATTGTTACGCGAAAAATGAGTTGAAAATGAGTTCCAAAACTTATCACGTGACTGACTGATGCTTACCTTTTCATTTACTTAACCCATTGTCCTCGTGGACACTAGGATCGAATTTAGCTATACATTGCTTGTGCCACAAAATCTCTGTAATTTTTTAAAAATATTCTAAAGCCAGGTAGTTTCTCAGAGGAGAACTGACTCAATATAATAATAACACAATGTAAACCTTATGAAGATTAAAACAAGGAAATATGTGGTGTGAGAGACTGTGTACCAATAGAGTGCTGAAAAAAGAAGAAGTTATAAGATGCTGTGTGATGTGTCACGTTTGTCAGACACTGTAATATCCGGTTAGTGATAGTGAAGTTAGTCTCTTAGCTAATAGTAACCACATTGTGTTTCCATAAAGTGAACAAGACCCACAGGCGTGTGACTGAGAACGGTAAGGCTCTCTCACAACACAGTTACTACAATGGATTATGTTTGCTTTTGTCAAACCTCATTTTTGTAGCATTGTAGAGCAGCTTGACTCTGTGTTGTTTCAAATCAGACATTAAATTCAGCTTTCACTGACATATATTGGATATGGGTTTTTTTCAGACTGTTGGATATTTATGAGAAGATGATGTTCCTATCAGCCTTTAGAGTGTTTCTGCTTGGGATGCTAACAATATCAGGTAGGTAACATATTAATTTCAAATAACTTCTCTTAGGAAGTTAACTCTCTTTCTCTAAACCTCTTGCTTCCCCTTCCTCTGCAGGGGGGGGGGGGGGGGATACACGTTAAAATGTCATGGTCAGACATCAGCCTGCTTTATGAACAGTGTTAGCCTACTACAATATCAGACTATTAGAGAACACTAGTGTTGTCTCATGATGAGATATAAGTTTTTATAGTAAGATTTAAGCATGATACTGTGCTACTGTCCCCAGAGAGAGAGAGAGAGAGAGAGAGAGAGAGAGAGAGAGAGAGAGAGAGAGGAAAATAAAATGACATCATATGGTGTTTGTATTTGAGTTTATCACAGTGTTGTATTATCCCACTGAACCACTGTTCATTTGAATACTGTCTTGAATAAGTATCCCGGTATCCCAATCAAATGCAGACTCTGTAACTGTAACACTTATTGACTCAGCATCAGTGAAAAACAAAAGAAAAGCTTAAAGGTTCCTCTTTACACAATGCTTCCCTTACCACAGGGAAATTACCTTTAACAAGATACAAATATCAAATGACTGTCATCATTGTGACCTTTATTAACAAGATACAAACATCAAATGACTGCCATGATAATTGTGAACTTTATTTTGAGTAATTTTGAGAGGTTGGCCTTTCTGGCAAGGAATAGGCTATTTTGAGTTCAATTTTAATAGAAATATTTATAAAGATAAATGTCTACACAGTCTATATGATTAGTGCAGTTATGTATTATGCATGTTATGTTTTATTATGTATATGTTATTTTAATGTGACGCCACCATTCTCCTAGCCTGCTCATTACATATCCAGCCCTTCGGTCTGTGCTTCCCTTCATATGAGGGTCTGGACTCTTGGCTATTGAGATTTATACCACTGCTTGGTCAAATTTCCTATTGTGATGCCCTATTTAGAACGTGAACGTTTTTCAGGTAACTGCACGGCTATGAAGTAGTTCCACTTTTCCGTCCATAATCAGGCTTGCATATCAATTCGCCCTGACTTTTAAATAAACTGTCACATTAACACAAGCTCACAATTTAGTGACCCGACCAACGTCCATGACATAGCAACATTGTAACTTGTGACTACGATGGTTATAACTCTGTCACACTTCGTTTGGAAGTATGGGAGACGGTGAATTTACAGAGCCCAAGACATGTCAGAATCTTTGGATTTAGCGCTTGACAACGGGAGATGGAATTAACGACTGATTTAGCAACTGTACATTAGAACTAGTAACGGCAGTTTATCTTGGTAAGTGCGGAAAGAAGTAGTTCTGACAACTAGCTTGTCTTCAGCCATCAGTAGCCACCTAGCCATCAAAACGGGCATGTTGTTGGTCAAACCTCATAGCGGATAAGTGGCAACAGTGGTATAAGCGGGATAATGAACTCCACGGCGTGCAGATATATAAGGCCTTCGGCCTCGTTAGCCTTAGAACTTCGAACGTGCATTATGTGTATTTATCTCCCTTCAGAACGCCATTCTCTTCTCTGATTGGCTGCTAGGTGGCCATTAATTCCAGATAACCGGCTACTTTGGAAGTAGTTCCAAAAAATAACTCATCTAATAACTGATTACCGTTCCATATGAATGCCTTTCAGAATGGTAACTATAACAACAATAAGCAACCTTGTAGATCTACTTTCAACTGAAAGTAGTACCCAAACCGAACAGGTTAGCTTCTTTTAAATATGAGTTGCTTATTTCTTTTCCGTTTCATACGCTTCTTCAAATATACGAGAGATAGATAGATACGGGAGATAAGCGGGATAACGACCTCCGAGGTGTCCAGTTATTCATTTTATAATTGTCTTGGCGGAATAACTCCGTCTTCGCGCTGCGCGCGTCGCCGGAGTTCTAGATTCCGCCTCGACAATTATTGATACTTATCAGTTGGCGACGTCAGTGCGTTCTATTTGCATTCTATTTGGTAGAGCACCCATGTTGAGTACCGAATGTTGCCAAAGACCTATTCGAAAGCATTGAGTTTGAATAGCAGAGCGGTACTCAGAGCGGTAGGCCTACTTGCTTCAAAAATACAAGACTTCAACACAACAATTTAGCATCATTACCAGGCCGGGTGCAGTGTTGGGCTGGTTATGCTAACGTTAGGTTCAGTCAGTCTAATATAAATGATCAAACACATACACGTACGTGTATGTCTACCTGCAGGTTAAGTTTGCCAGGTTAGGCAGGTGACTTAGCCTAACATTAAGCTAAATTGACGCCAATTTTTATACGACCACCATGGCAGACGAAATAACGTTTAACCTCACATAATCTCAACATTAAACTAGCCAGTAACAAGCAACAAGAGAAGCTAAACAAACGTGATCACAAACGTGATTCACTGTGCAATGTATCAGAACCCCAACTTCAAAGTGTAGGCTACACTAACCATGGTGTGACTAACGTTAGCAATCGAGACAGTTCACAGAAAAAAAGAGGAAAGCTAAACTGTCATGCAACCAAATAAATGCAAGGGGACTAAAGGATACTGATGACTTGCGAATCAGAAATATTTTCATTGTCATGACACGCCGTTTAGACCACCCAAAACTGTGGCAGCTTACTTTGACAGGGCTACGTAACGTAGCCTACGTGACAAGCTCAGTTGCACCCAATTTTGTTAACTGTAACGTTAGCTGTAGAGATTCACTCACAATCGTAGCAGAAGTAGCAGTAGAAATTGGCAATCCTACCTTTCCGTGTAAACTGCTAAATCCATTGCAAAGGACTGATGAGTTTATCCACAATGCAGAACTTTGCTTGGGTGCCAGGCATAACTTTACATTAGTTGTCTTAACAATTTCCCTTCGGTGTTTAAATGCAATGCAGCTAACGTTAGGTATCACAATTGGTTGCAAATGCAAAAACGTTTTTCCCTCATGTGTTTAAATGGTCATTTCTGCTATGAAAATACTTCTTTATGGTAGGCCCTATGGTAAAACTCCCTCCGGATCTGAGCCCGGCCAGTCGCGTCGGCAGTGTGAAAGAACAACCGACTCACTAAAGTGCCATGTTAATAGCGGGCAGTGAGGCAGTGTAAAAGCGGCTACAGAGGGCATCATTTTTAAATGACTAGTAGTGAGGAAACAAGTTGGTAGGCTATTCAAACCTATGCATTCTAATAGGTCAGTGGTACCCAGCCTGGGACCCAAAATGGCGGAATGAGCTTATAGAACGTTTTATCGAACGTCTATGACATCAGCTGATAAGTATCAATAAATGAATAACTGGACACCTCGTCGGCGTTATCCCTTACATATCTGCACGCCGTGACGTTCATTATCCCTTACACAATTGCTTGCTGGAAGTGTTTAAATTCAAAAAGATTGTATCAGCTCTTGATTGATATCATTGTACAGTATTCTTCCACTGCATTCTGTAAGTTCGGTAATTGGCCAGGATGACATGCATCCTGTGTAATCGTGCCCAATGGCCGGAATCCAAGATAAAGTACAGAATTTAGGATGATGACAATCAGGGTTCGAGTTATGATTCCATCTTCGTGGGAGCCCATGAATTAATTGCGGGGGGGGGGGGGGGGGGTAGATGTTCAGGCTTTGCGGACTTTTGAATGTAATGGGGAGCAAGCACTGACCTTACAATGTGAGAAGTTGACAATGTCTCTCTCTATCTCTCTCTCTCTCTCCCGGACCTCTGGCTGAATGTTATGCACAACGGTGAACTGACACTTATTAATTTCGGTGAATATGCTACTTGCACGAAATCCTCAATAAAGTTTACATCATGCGCAGCATGATCGGAATAGCCTGGTTAAAGCAATATCTAGGAGAGAGGTTGACCTAGGGAGAGCCGCGCATTATCTTACTATCTGGAGCTACAGTAGGTCTATGTTTGGCTTTATTGAAGTAGGCTAAAACCGAAACGAGCAAGCGGCCAAATTTTCAGTGGCATTGTATCCGGCGGGTGGTAGACTCAAGGCATGGAAACGGAATAATGCAGACGTCTTTCTTTTATTTTATATTAGGCCACCGGCGGGGTGCATAACATAACAAATTAACAAACACACTAAACAAACAAAACACTGATCAAACTGAAAATAATCAGGGGCAAGGCCCACAAACTAGGCAATATAACATACCATCATTAGATCCTCTAGCGTCAGAGGCGAACTCCGACTGTTACGCACGTCAACTACTATCGGTCACAACCAAATCATGGTTTACAATCAATTAAGACATTGACTTATGTTTACAACCTATACATTGCAACTGCGCAAGCATACAGTACCCCTTTATCATCAGAGAACATAATAACAGCATGCCAATAAGGCAATAACACAAAAAGAAAAGATTATCAAAAACATCCCTGTAAGCGCTTCCCAGCGCAAGCGCGCTCGCAAATCCATAAAAAGGTTCCACCTCCCATACCTCGGTTTGATCCCCGCTTATGATAACTTTATTTGTCAGTAAAATATTATATACTATTGTATTGTCAGAGCCCCCACAAATGTTTGAGTTTCCTGCTTTCATGGGAGCCAGACTCTCTCTCTATGGGAGCTCAGCTCCCACTGGCTCCCACCTAACTCGAACCCTGATGACAATCTAGCAGAATTACATAGGAAGGCATTGGCTAGGTTTCCACTCATCAGTTCATCCATCTGTTCTCTGTATGACTGTACCATACTGTAGATTTATGGCATAGATCATTTAATCAGATTAGATGTTGTTATCTCTCTAATTAGTGTCTTGTTCAGAAATGACTATGAATTCTGATATTTTTTCTAATTAAAACATGACTTTCCTGTAGATGTGATGTCATGGAACTCTCAATGGGCATAATAAACAAGAGACTCGTGAAGGGTCAGTCTAATTAATTGGATTTAATGATCTATGCTAGGTAGGCTGGAGCTAGTGATACTGCCATACTCAGAGAAAGGCTGGATGAACTGTGGAAAGGTAAAACTCAAGGAGAGGTGAAAAATAGTGTATTTCCCTAGATGGTGGTGAATTACTTTATATTAAGTCTTCAATTAACCAGGAAAATAGTAGTGACTGTAGGTTATTTTTTATTTTATCATGGAATCACTTTACAGCAGGCCTGGGCAAACTAAGGCCCGGGGCCACATGTGGCCCGCTGAGCCATTTAATCAGGCCCGCAGAGCCTCCCCAAAGTAGAATAATTTATCTTTTAGCCACTTAGAATATAGGCCTAAATTATCAAATTTGTTGTATTCATGAAATATAACCCCCCCCCCACCCCCCCTTTAACCTTGCATGTTAACATGTCCTCTGAAGAAAGTGACACTAGGTTTGAGATTTACTCAACCGGTTGACGGTTAGCAACCGGCCCATTAGTGAAAATCTAAACGCAAATGTGGCCCTTTGACCAAAATAATTGCCCACCCCTGCTTTACAGTAGCCTAGAACTCTAGACGTACCCCTAGGCACAAATTTGAATTTTGCACAGCAGATACGTCTAGAGGCCACTGATAGAAACCCGTTGTATCCTTCCTCTGGCGGCGGATAACCAATCACAGGCGGACTTTGTACGATGACGACAGCCCTGCTCAAACCAGAGCAGAATCGTCTTTGGCTTTAGTTTTGGACGAATTGCACTTGTCATTTTCTTTGAAAGTGAAACAAGAAAGTGCACTGAAGTTTTTGTTCTGAAAAAGATGTCTTTGCCGTGTTACCGATGGGCTACAGGAAAAGTTTGATATACCAGCTGGTACCACTGGCCGGAACGCTAGCCTATTACGTGGAGAGGCAGTTTGAAAGACAACGCAATCACCCGCCCCTCCATTGAGGTACAGTCTATCAGTGGTCTTCAGACTATACATTCTTATGATATAGTCTGGCGTGTCAGGCTAGCTTTACAGTAATCACGCCAAACAAAGACAAAGTTAACATGGGTGAACAAAACTATGTGTTACATTGCATTATGTTATATGGGTGAACAAAACTATGAGTTACATTGCTTTATGTTATATTAATTATTTCTTTATATTCTAGGTGTCTTCGGTCAATGGAGTGTAAAATACCTCCAAATGAACATCTGTGCTGCAGAAGGATCTTCAGCAGTTATGTCCTGTGATTATACATACCCTCACCACCTAACAATTACAAATGAATACTGGACAAAAGTGAACTCTCAAACGGCACCTGACCTTACCCTTGATCCAAAATACATAGACAGAATCACTGTAGACTGTGGGGACCTGCAGAAAAGACGTTGTACTCTGACTATCCAAGAAGTTAAGAAGGGAGATGATATAATGTATTATTGCAGGATTACAGCTAGTAGACCTGGTGAGAGATGGATTGGCAAACCAGGAGTCACGCTACATATTGCAGGTACTATGGTCAGGGGTGGAAAGTGCTCAATGTTTTGTTTTTTGTTTTTTTTTGCCCCCAAACAGCACTTTCCAGACAGCACTGTCTGGAAGGCACTACCTTAAACCTAACGCACCTGACCCTCAGCGAACCTTAGATTTAGGACAGTAGTACCTTGAAGGCAGTGCTGCCTGGAAGGCACCATTGAGGGCAAAAAATCAGAATATAAGTCAGAAATTTGCATCAATGTCCTGTTGCATCCATTCACATAAATCCTCTGATTCTTTCTAGCCAACTCTTCAGCATGACTAATTAGTGAGATGACTTGTACACAGGGCAGGACCAATACAAGGCAGGATTGTTAATTGACTTTTTTTACCTTTGATTTTGCAGTGCATACATGTAGCAGGCCATATAAACATTTAAAACAGAATTGGCAGAATTAAAAGTTGTTTTATCAAACATAGTTTGTGAGGAGCCCAAAGGATTGTTGACCGCCATCACATGACCCACTTCCATTCCTATTTAACCCTCCTTACTTGCCCACTCTGAAGCTTCCCTCCACTTCCATGTGATCATTGCTGTTCAAGGACCATGGATAGCTAGGCCAAGCTGGCTTATACCCAGTACTTACAATTAAGCAATCTCTGATTGTGTGAACAAGTGAATTAATTATTTTGCAGGCTAATTTAGCTAACATAAATATTTTTACTGGTATTGTTTTGCCTCTTGAAGGCCTGCAGGTGGAGGGTGCCAATAATGCTAAGGAAGAAGAGAGTTTATCCTTCATCTGCCGTATCACCAATTGTCATCTGAGTGGCAGCCTTTCATTCACCTGGAGTAAAGATGGACATCCTGTAAAGACGAAGCACAGCAACGAGCTCAGGTTTCAAAAAGTCAGCTATGAAGACGAGGGCAAATACACCTGTGCTGTTAATGGTGGTCATCCTTCTCCTGCATTTACCTTCAATGTAGAGTGTAAGTTGAGTCACTGCATGAGCTGCAACAAATCTGGAGTATTTTTTTTAGGAGTATGGGGGAGTATTGCTTACAGGAGTGTTTGCAGTCCTGCTTAATCCTGTTTGTGACCAGATTATTGCACAAAAACATTACTTTTCTTTTTCAGATTCACTTTAAGGTCTGTAAATAATGAAAAACCATACAAAATATATAACTAACGCAAAATAGCATTGATTTATTCATTGTATACTCTTTGCCGTCAGATTCCCCAAAGGAGACCACTGTGTCTATCAGTCCCTCTGGTCAGGTGATTGAAGGTTCACAGGTGACTCTGACCTGCATCACTAAAGCAAACCCACCTGGAGGATACACCTGGTACAAGAGGAGTGGAGATGGAGACAGAGAGATTGGAGACCAGAAGATATTTGTATTTGAAATGATTAGTCATCAGGACAGTGGTGAATATCACTGCAGGGCCACCAATTATCTTGGCCATCAAATATCCCCTCCAGTGTCACTGAATGTTTTATGTGAGTATTGCACTCAGTATTATTTAGTATTACTTAGTCAATGCTTACAGTAATATTTCCTTGCACTACTTCAAGAATCGCTTGGCTAAAGTAAAACCCAATGTCAATTTCAAAGAATTCCACACACAAGTATCACTAGTACAGCAGATAACTGCATTTTTCCAGTAGAATACTTCAGTTATGGAAACAATTCTGAAATTTTGTACATAGCTTCTCAAGAGACTCCTTTAAAAAAATTCCGAGTGTCCACGCAAAATTTCAAATTTCAAAGCAAATATATGGAAATGAAGTTGATTTCCCATTGAAATCAATGGGCTTGGTTGTGGATTTTTAAGGAAAATATACACATCTAAATTTTGGTCTCTGAAACATGAGGTGGAAACTAATTTCACCATACATCCCATATATTTCTGAAAGCTTACACCCTCAGTATGTGACATAACATGGCAAGGTGTGGCAGTGAGGCATGCCCCACCCTCTTCATTACAATAAAGCCCATAATCAAGAAATTTGGTGTTCGCAAATTCGGCTGTTTTTGGTGACATTAAGACTTATAGCACTTAGGGGGAACATGTAAGACCCCATAAACCATATATTTTCTGAGAGCTTATACCCTCAGGATTTCATCCAACTTTTTTTTTAAATCCTACCCCCTCCTTCCATTTACAACGTATGCCTATATTGGGGGTAAATAAGAATTTGGGTGCATTTCTCATACAAAAGTGCCTATGGAATGTAGGAAAAAATAATTAACCTTGATAAGTGATATTTGTTTTGAAAACAGCAGGTCTCAGGATCTCAGAAAACATAAATTAAGACAGCCTCCACCCCCCTCCTCCCTTTGATTTCCATTTATAGATCATTTGGTACTGGTGACTTTGGTGTATGGCCAATGCATTTGAGCCTGAGACACTAAGAAGAAACAAATCTACCCTTTGAAGTATACCTTTTCCAAAAGCATACTCCCACAGGGTGTCATATAATATCAATTGAGACACGTCCCACCCTCTTCATCTTTTCAATACCCATGAATACAACAATTTGTATTAGTAATCAGGGTACAGTATAGCTCATTTGCATACTACAATTAATTTTCAGAAAAACTTGCAATGCAAAAAATGCTACTTTTTATGGATACTTTCACTGTATAAAGTTTTATTTTGATTGGACCGAAGGAAGAAAATAGCCCTATTGAGATGTAGGCCTATTGTTTTATATTGAACAATGAAAAATGGTGAAAAAATGGCGGCCATATTGAAATTTTGCGTGGACACTCAGACTTTTCAAAAGAGTGTGTCACAGTGAGCATCTGTGCCAACTTTCATGCTTGTTTCACAAACTGAAGTATTTTTCCACTTATCTGCTCTACTACAATTGGCTGAAGTGTAACTAATCATCCTAATGTTCTCTGAATTTCAAACAATTCTATATTTTGCGCTGTTCAGTTTTGGATACAATTGCATTTACTTTTTATTTGCATTTAATCTGTGTCCCAACAGAAATGGTGTTGTATATTTTTCTTACTGTCATATTTTTCCACCAACTCCCCTTCTTCCTTCAGATTCCCCAAATGAGACAACTGTGTCTATCAGCCCCTCTGGTCAGGTGGTTGAAGGTTCACAGGTGAATCTGACCTGCAGCAGTAAAGCAAACCCACCTGCAGTATACACCTGGTACAAGAGGAGTGGTGATGAAGACATGGAGATAGGAGAGGGCGAGATACTTGCTTTCAGTCAGCTTGCTGTTCATAATGGAGGATTTTATTTCTGTGAGGCCAACAACAGCATTGGTCATCAGAACGCCTCAATCATTGAACTAAATGTTTTATGTAAGTCCCACACATTATGGTATGAAATATATAAATACAAAACAAATTGTATTTGTTCAGGCCTACTGTGTCTCACCATATTTGTGTTTATTTACACCAATGTGGTATAGCAGGCCCCACTTGCATTTAACTAAAATTTCAACGTTTCCCATATGTATGTATCGCCTGGAACTAATTGGGATTGATGAATGACATGTCCTGGGGTAAAAATTGGCTTAAGGCTACTGGTATGAGGATTTACCTCGCACTGCAGACAGCTAGCCTTTGGTAGTTGGCATCCATTGCACTTCTTCAAAATGTACTGTATATTTTTTTATATATATTAGATCGGCCGAGAAACACTTCGGTGTCCATAAATCCTTCAACTCAGACTCTAGAGGGAACCTCAGTGATTCTAAGCTGCAGCAGTGATGCCAACCCACCATTAGTGAACTACACCTGGTTTAAGGTTGGTAACTCCACTCCAATAGGATCAGTACAGAATTACAGCATCACTAACATCAGATCTGTGGATGGAGGACTTTATTTTTGTGAGGCCAGGAATGAAATAGGCTCTCATAACTCGTCTCACCTGCGACTGGATGGTATGTCTTTTTCTAAAACACAAAAATCTCTCTCTCTCTCTTCTGTTGCCCTCGCTCTCAAACTCATGCCCACACACATATGTTCTCATGTCCACAGTCATTGCAAAGAGCCAAGACATGTTGATGTACATCCTTATTGCCATAGCAGCATGTGGAGTGGTCATTCTTGTCTGTGTTGCAGTTATTTGCGTCAGGTTTGTCCTTCATCATTAACATGTTTTACATCTTAAATGTATGGTCTAGTAAACATCTCCCCTTTTAATGAGCTTCTGTCAATGTCAATAGGTGTCGGAGTGGAGATGAAGAGTCAACCAAAAAAGACAAGGTAAATCAGATTGTTCATGTTGTTTTTCCTTTACTTATTTTTTGTCTTTGTTTATTTTACTATATTTGAAAAGTTCAGATGCAAAACCCCCTAACTCCACTAAACCACTTTTTGAGAAAAAGGCCATTTTCTATCAGGCGTTTACACTGTTTTGATTGTAAACAGATATTTTAGACACACCGGGGAGCAGGTTTTATTTTATTTTTTCCACAAAAACATTTCATTTAGATATTCCAGATTTATACAGGATTCACACAATATCATTAACTCAGTTTTCACAAAAATGGTGTTTAGGGGTTTTGCATCTGAACTCTTCATTTAGAGAATGACAATAGGCCTTTTCAGAATGTTTGTAAACAAGGGGTGCTGAGATACTTCCGGGTGGCAGAAAGCAGCTGGTACCCCATTGACGTGAATACATTCAACGGGGAAAACCGGTCTTACATTAATAAATTCGCCTTTATGAATTATTATTTTGCAAAACGAGATAATAACTACTCACTGTTGAATCTAAAGACATATGTTTTATAACCAGAAAATAAACTTGTTGTGTTAATACGATCTCTACACCTGTTACCCACTTAGCAACCGAATTAGGCTAACCGTTATAAACAGGGACGTCAGTGGGTTTAGCTTGCTAGCTACAATGCTAGATTAGCTTAACAGACCAAGCAGGGAAGACTTGCCTGAAATCAGTAAGTCTGGGGTTTATGACTTTATTTTGTTAAAAAGAGAGAAGAAATGATGACCGTTCATTCTGAACGTAGGTTTTGTGACCAGAAAATACACCCGTTGTGATATGTATCCATACTCCATACCCGTTGACACCCAAGTAACGTTACTACCAATGTAGCAAACAGACCGGCGCCGGTCTACCATGCTTGCCATACGGCCAGGTTAGGAAGGGATCTGCCGGTAAAGTTGTTCACAAATTAATAAGTTCGGCATTTTTCTTTTGTAAAAAGGATACGATAAATGCGATAGAAATGACTGTTGAATATGAAAGATCCTGGTTTTGTAACTAGAAAATGCATATTTGGTGAAATAGGATGCATGCTTTTGACTAGTGTTTCGTTGACAACTTTTGCCTTTTGCCACCCGGAAGAGCGTGTGACGTCATGGTAAATTGGTCTATACACATGTATGTTATTCTTGTTCTTCCAACTTGCATATTCCCAGGATCAGGATGAAGACCAGTATGCCAACATGGCCTTCCAGAGAGACGAAGGAACTGCTGGTCCTCCCAGTGCTCCTCCAAGTACTGAGCCAGCAGTAGGAGCAGAGAGTGATGTTCAGTATGCCTCCATCCAGCCCCACAGCTCCAGACAGTCTGGAGAAGCTCAGGGGGAGGAAGACCAGTATGCTACTGTCCAGCCCAAAAGTAGTAGGCAGACTGCAGGAGGTGTTGAGGATGAAGACCAGTATGCTACTGTCCAGCCCAAAAGTAGCAGAGAGACCACAGGAGACCAGGGAGATGATGTGCAGTATGCTAGTGTCCAGTTTAAGAAGGTCACAGCGTCCGAAGGGTGAGTCTGAAGAACCATTTGCTGCTAGGGTTTGTTGTATGAAGTGTGATAGATGTTAAACAAGTGCAATTGCACTGGAGCAAAATACTACTCTAAAGCCACTTTCACTCTGCCAAATAACCCGGGTTTAGCACAGCAGCCTTTGCTGAGCTGGGATTAGTGTGAAAGCGACAAGATATGAGAAGTTCATCCCCCCTAGCAGGACTTAAAAACACAGCAGGGACTTTTACCTACCGTAAAGAAAATATTTGTCATAATATCGTCATTTACACACGTTATTGTAATTGCTTTAAATGCCAGTAGAAGACATGATTCATCATGATTTATGAGACTTTCATGTGTGACCACCTACAGTAAAGTTTTGTAGTTGTAATTTGGGGACCTGAGAGGTGTGTGTGTTCCTATCACTGTGTAGAAGTGTGGAGCTCTGGAAGTGGGCGGCTATTCCATTTGTTTGTACACTATGCTGCTTACACCATTGCCGTTGAAAGTGCAGAGGAAACAGTGGTTTGTTAATGGGCCTCATTTTCGTAACACTGTGCAAATTAACGTTAGAAAATGAGGAAGTTGTCACAAGCCCAAACACAAGACCACAAGCAAGAAATGGTGTCTGTGGCAAAGTCAACTTGCGAAACAAACCACCATTTTCGCCGTACTCTCAATGCTAATTGGCCTCTAAGTACTCTCGGTGTCCAAACAAATGGCCCACAACTGCCTACTTCCCAAGCTCTATAGGAATATAGGATAGCTTTAGTCTGTCTTAATGTGTGAATGGAATATACAGTAGATATAACGCCAGTCACTTAATTTCACATTATTCCAAGTCTGCACCTGACCTCTCTCTGTTTGAAGGGGTGAAAGGCACTTCTCCTTGCTCTTGAAAGTATTGGGACACACTTCACTTACACGTGAACGTCTGAAACCGAATGTTGAGGCCAAAAACGAGTGGAAGTGGTAGAAATGGGACTGGGCCATAGAGTATAGGACCCACCCTCTGTCTTAGTCTGTGTATAGGACTTGTAAATACACCTATATGTATCAACTTGCGTTCGCTCTCAATACTAGGCTGGTCAGTACCACCCCCTCAGTCTACGGTTCTCCTCATACGAGGGTCTCTAATGTCGGCTAATGAGAAACGATTACCAGCGGGAGATGCTTTTAATTCAAAACGATTCATCCCTTGACTGATAGCCTATCTGCTCTTGTGCTGCGTTCTTAAGTTTGCTGATTGGCACAGGCACAATGCCCCCAATGGAAACAATTCCAACAATAGCTGGAATCCCAGACCCTTGTACAAA
>JAODXP020007794.1:0-22500 GCA_027497455.2 Sardinella longiceps | reverse complement strand
CATATCTTCCTTTATTTTGATCTGCAAGCAGTTTTTTCAACTCTTGGACTTAAGGAAAATTATATCATTTTAAAAATCCATACCTCCATCTGTCCATCTGTCTACCTGCATTTCTGTCTGCCTTTCTGTCTATCTATGTCGGAGTCTTCTTCATACTCAAGAACACACTTCAAGTGTGTCTGTTGTGTTAAGAGACTGCAGCAAAAGCCCCTCCTCTTTCCTCTCTGAGCCACAGACCCCGGCCAGCTGTCATGACACATCTAGAAAGAAACAGATACGAAACCTCCTAATGGTGTGACAAATATTGTTGAACTTGTTAGTTTGGGTTAGTGCAGAGTCTGTTATGCCTTGTGTGTGTGTGTGTGTGTGTGTGTGTGTGTGTGTGTGGCTATATGAGCATATCTGTGAGTGCATATACTGCATATATATGCACGCAAAGCATTGAATACATACATCCACTGTACTAGAACAAACTCGCACCTCACCATACAGTATTCAAACAATGAAAAGAGAGTTTATCCAGTTCACTTTTAACATTTTTATATTTTTTCTACATTTTGTCTTCTGGCTTCTTTATTTTGATGACTTCCCCTTCAGTTTTATTTTTGTGAATTTCAATCTTGCGAAACTCATCTTCAGCTTCCCTCTTGGTAGCTGCAGATGCCTTCAGTTCGATTAATATTTGCATAAAAAGAAGAAAAAAAAAACATTTAGGGTAGTGAAAGATCAGTTCCCTTTCGTTATTCACAGAGTGTCCCTCTGCCTCTCTCTCTCTCTCTCTCTCTCTCTCTCTCTCTCTCTCGCTCATGGGAACTTCCTGTGCAGTGCTCTACAGTAAAACCCTTCTTAGCACCTTTAGACCACCAAAGTGTTGCAGTAAAATGATCATACTGCAGCCCACACACACACACACACACACACACACACACACACACACACACACAACATGCAGACACACACATTTACACACAACCAATGTGTTGCAGTAAAGTGATCAGCATGCTGCATTTCAACAAAGGCCAGCTGCTTTTTCCTCAGAAAGACATCTGAAAGTTCACTCAGTCAAATGTCTAGTTTAATTGAACAGCTGAGACATCACAACATAATGAGTAATGGTGATTATTTTATTCGCGCACAGTAATGAATTTGGGCTGGTGAGGTCCATGGGTTTACTATGTGTCAGTATTTCACTGAACTTCCCTAATGGTTATTTTGTAAATGTGATCTCAGATGCAAAGCTGTGCACAATCTCTCTGTCATCTGAGACACACACACACATACACACACACACACACACACACACACCACACACACACACACACACACACACACACACACACACACACACACACACACACACACACACACACACACCACCACCACCATCAATGTGTTGCAGTAAAACGAACAGTCATCTGCAGGTCTATTTTAATTGCACTGCTCACACATCACTAACATAGGGTTGTATTGTCCCAAAAAAAGGCTAGTGCTGGCTAAAACGCATGGAGCTAAGCACTTTTTTTGACTTCAGCACCTGGGAGAATACCGGCCTTAGTGATTAAGCAGAAAAAATGCAGCCACCTCAGTAACGGTGATTGATGTGTTTAATTCTCTCCATTTTTAATGTGTTAGGCTATGAACTGGTGTTGTAGTAGTTCCATTAACTCAGATGGAAAGCAGTGTTCTCTCTCTCTCTCTCTCTCTCTCTCCCTCTCTCTCTCTCTCTCTCTCTCTCACACACACACACACACACACACACACACACACTTTCTCTGTGTCTCGTTTCTCTCACCCTATCAGTATGTGGTCACAGTAGGGTTCACTTCTCTTTTTGATATCATGTCTATATCTGTTACAGACAATTAGGGCCATGTCTTTTGTCTACTGTGGTAGATTAACATGTCAACACAATCAGTGGGAAAGTCAAAACTGAAGAGAACAATGGAAAACAAAGGAGAACAAATGACTGAACAAATGTTAATATTATATGGTGGGTTCAGACATAGGACCTAAATTCCAAGCAAGCCTGAATTATATCTATTAGTGGAGACCATTTTCAACACATTTCATTAAGTCCTTCTAGCTAGCAAGCTTGCTGGTGCTAAGCTAGCACAAGTGAATGGACGCTGTTAGCTAGCCAAATTAGGTCCTATGTCCAAAAAATAACTATAGCCTGGGAAGAGCCCAAAGGATTGATTGACAGCCATCATTCTACCCATTTCTGTTAGTAGGACTTTTAAAACTCAACTTACCTCCCTATTATGTCACATTGTGTTTCAAAACTACTCCTCCTCCTCCCCTTTCTCCTTCACATCATTAGTTGAACTATGTCATTCCCTCTTATCCACTGACACTTGATCTTTGCTAGCTATCCACCAGACCAAACAGGCTCATACCCAGGACTCATTATCAAACGATCTGATTGGATGAGTTTAGTGAAAATTCTACCTGTCATTCTAATGTTGCCACCTGCTGGAGGAGTTTGTAACTGGATGTTACATGCTAGTTTTTATTATTTATTTATTTATTTAATTTTATTTTTCTTGGGGATTATTCTGCTGTAAAAATTAAATCCTGAATTAATGTAAATCAATAGAAATAATTGTTCATATAAAATATTTTCTAAAGACTGTGCATAAAAAAAGATTGATGTGTGTGTGTGCCAGACGCTAGGCCAACCTCAAGAAGAAGTAAAGTAAAATATTTTCCCAGGGTGCCCACAGTGTTCAGTGTTCACTCTCACACATACATCCTGTTTCAGCTGAGAAAGGTAAGACTCTCACGTCATTCTGATCAAAATGTGCTTGGACAAAAAATTGTCTGTTAATAATATTTTTTTTGTCATTCACATACATTGAGTGTCTTCTATTATATAGACTCTTCCAGGTAGGTAATGTTCAGCTGTGCGCTGACTTCTTTTTAGGAGATGATGTCTCTGGCCATCTCGCATCTAACGTCTTTGCTTGTATATATAAAAATTGCAACAGTTTTATTCTCTTCTTTCTTGTGATACCTAAACTAGCCAGGAACCTGAACATGTGACTTAACCCAGTTATGACCACTGTACCTAGAGTTATACTACACTATGAGTGTTTCTAAAAGTCGAGGAAGCATGCTTGGATGCTGCTTTTTGGAGCATTCCACGTCATTATCTGTCGCCAAGTACTGTTCCAAAGTCAATCATCCTTGTAAATTCTAGCGAGCACAGAGGGCTTTGTTCATAGATTTTTCAAGGATGCACTGATGGAACTTCATTTTTGAAGTGTAGGCTACGACTTCCAATGCGAGTGTGCTACCTAGGAAGCATTCTCAACTTTGAGAAACACTCGATATGTGGGCAAAAGCGCAATGGAATACTGAATAGCCATGTCCGTCAAAATGTTAATTTTTCATTGACAGTGTAATATATTGTTAATTCTATCTATTCCTTTTCAGACAAGTTGCTGTGATGATGTTCCTGGTCATCCCAAGAGTGTCCATACTTGTCATGTTCATGTTTCAAGGTAAAATTACTTTCTAGTGAATCCTGAAATTGTGGGAGATTTCATCTTATTTGTTGTGATAGCATATACTGGGGAAGTTAGAATGTGTGATGCTAAAAAAACTAAAAAAAAAATTCAAGTTGGTGCTTAGAGTTTAAAAAAAACTTTGCAACATACAGTATCTGTCATGGAAAAGAGATAGGCCAGAAAAGTGAGAACATCAAATTTGACATTCTTACTAATCAACCCAAAATAATTTATAAACACTTTAAACAGGTTATAATGCATTCATAACACTTTATAACTAATCATATAATTATTAAGGTAGGCACATTCTCAAAACTTTGCAACATACCACAATACTACCATGATAAAGAGATAGAAGAGAGAACATTCAATTTAGACTGATGGGTACACCACCTTCCTCTTTCTCTGGACTCTGTTTCCCTGAGATATAACTATGGAGAGATAAGGTCTGTCCTTATGCCTTTTACTGTAACTCAGTGGCAAAGGCTTCACTTTGTGTAATAATGTATTGAATTTACCTTATTTTTTTACCTTTTTATCCACTCTACATGTGGATTGGTTTAATCTTATTGTTCAAAAGAGCACTTGTCTAGTCAAACATGCCATGTCTGCAATCCTACCTTAGTGATTATCATGAGTTATTATGTTTAGCTCACATTACTTCATTTCAAAATGCAAATTTTATGTTTTATATTCTAGGTGTCCTTCCTCATGCATTGAGGGTACATTATCAGTCTACAAGCATCTGTGCTGCAGAAGGATCCTCAGTAGGCATGATCTGCAACTACATGTCTCCTCAAGTGACAATCAAGGACACTTACTGGACAGTAGTGGACTCAACCAATTCATCTGCCCTCAGGCTAGATTCAAAGTATACGAAGAGAATTAGGATACGTCGTAAAGGCCCAGTGAAATTAAAGAAATTATGGAGTGGAAAGTCTACTCTAAACATACGAGGGGTTAAAAAAGAAGATGCTGGCATTTACTTCTGTCAAGTAGTCACTGATGGTGTTGATGAAGGAGTGCGTGGCAAGCCAGGAGTCACACTGACAGTAACAGGTAAAGCAATCAATCATTTGCAATTTTTTTTTTTATTTTTATTTTTTTTTATTTTTAGTATATGCAATAACAACTAAAGTATTTTTTAGATAGATTGAGAACCAAATTGAATATTTAAACTGTTAGAATGTGAAACAACTACCTTCTAGCCTGGCAGGCCATCCTATATCATTGAAATCTGTAGTCTGGCATCGAGAGATAGACTGAATTCAGTTGTGGGCAGAACAAGGCATTTATCTTTCAAACTACTTCTGCACGCAAAAGGATAGCCTATGGTCAATCGCAGAAACGAACAAGATGTAAACACCAATTCAAAAGACTGTTGTGTTTGGCGAAGCCCGTCCTAAACACATAGAGCGTTGTGATTAGATGTCGCTAACGGCGTCATCCAATCAAATTCCCTATGGCTTGCTACTAGACGTACAGGCTGAGCAAATTTATTTGCCGCAGCTAGGGTACGTCTAGATTTCTAGGTTAACTATCTTCACCATTGACAACTTAATGTGTAGATAATAGCCAATTGTTTTTAAATGCTAAACATTTGGTAACACTTTGCGGTAAGGGCACATGAATTATCATGAATTCATGCATGAATTCATTCATGATGAATTCATGATTCATGCATTACTTCATCTCTGAAAGTCTAATGAGTTATCAGGAATTAACATGAATTCATTGTTTGTCATTAATGACCTCCTGCTGAAATAGCACATGATCTTAAGTATTAGTTACTCTGGGTACATCATCATGAGTCATGATTAATTAGCATGAGTCATGATTATTAGCATGATCATGATGAATTCATCATGTTTGTGCCCCCTCAACTAAAGTGTTGACATGGTTAAATTGGTAAAATGTAGTTGACGTATGGCATATGACTAGGCCAAAGTAGGCTAAATAAGTACTTTTATTATATCAAATTATATCAAATTCTTTTGAACAAAAACATCATGATCATGTGTAATTAGTCATGACTCATGATGATGTACCCAGAGTAAGTAATGCTTATTCATCTGCTATTTCATCAGGAGGTCATTAATGATAAACAATGAATTCATGCTAATACCTGATGAGTCATTAGATATTCAGAGATGAAGTAATGCATGAATCACGAATGAATCATGAATGAAATCATGCATGAATTCATGATAATTCATGTACCCTTACCGCAAAGTGTTACCAAACATTTTTATCTGAATGACTGCCAACAACCCCACTTTTGTTACATCCATAATCATTTTTAAAAGACCTGCATGTGCAAGGAGAAAAAAGCATAAAGGTGGGAGAGCGTGTGAGGCTTACCTGTCAGAACACCTGTCCCCGGGGGAGCAACTCCTCGTTCATCTGGAGTAAAGATGGACGTCATATAGGAAGAAAGATGATCATGAATAACCAGCTGCAGCTCCACCATGTCAGTTTCGAAGATGAGGGCAACTACACCTGTGCTGTTAGTGGACACACTGGTCGTTCCTCTCCACCATTCAAATTGAGTGTTACAGGTGAGTTAAAAGACACACCATGATCACTATCTAACCCCATTAATTAACAATACTGGCTATTCTAAAATACAGTTTTTAGAAATGCTGACTTAACTTTATTGAGAAATATTAATGTGAAAATCCCACAGGCATACATCAATGTACATCACTAATTCTGGTGCACTTGTTGCATTTTACACACACACACACAGACACACACACACACACACACACACACACACACACACACACACACACACACACACACACACACACACACACACTCACCCCACACACACACACACACACACACACACACACACACACACAAACACACACACACACACACACACACACACACACACACACACACACACACACACACACACACTCACCCCCCACACACACACACACACACACACACACACCTAGGTCGTTCATCATTCAATCTCAGTGTTACATGAGAGTTCAGAGTTCAGAGATCACTATCAAATGTCGTTAATTAACAATACTGGCTATTATGTATTATAAAACACGGTTTTCAGAAATTCTTGCTTTAGAAACATTTAAAATATTCTGGCGCTATCATTGCATTTTGCACAAATGCACACACACACACACACACACACACACACACACACACACACACACACACACACACACACACACACACACATACACACTCACACACCAGTGACTAGTCTGTGATCATCTTCCCATACAGCGATTCCAGAGGATCACAGTATGAGGTCCCTGTACATTGTCATTGCCGTGACACATTGTGGAGTTATGGCTCTTCTCTGTGTTGTTGTTTGGAAGAGGTTTGTTTATTCAGTCAAAAAATGTTGATAATATACAGTATTTCATATGCAGTACATACGTACATCAACTTTCTCACAATGATTTCTTGATATATAGTCATGGGAAAGCAAGTCAGAATGTCACAAGGCAAGTGAACGTGAGTGGAAATGTATTTTCAAAAAAGTGTGCCTTTTTTTTCCTGGTACAAAACATAATGGCATTTGTTGTTGATGATGTCAAAACTATTTTTCTTTTTTTTTTTTTAATTTCCCAGGATCAACACGAAGGTCAATATGCCAACATTGGCCTCCAGCGATCAACCCAAGATGAAGTTGCCCATTCCCCAACAGCTGATGCAGAAGGGGGATCAGAAACTGATAGTGACACTGATACTGCAAGTCAGTATACAATCCAACTGCAGAGCCCTACACGTCCTGCAGGGGGTGCTGATGTGGATGATGTCCTGTATGCCAGAGTCAAGCCAAAGCACCTCAGAAAGCCTGTAGAAACTGAAGGCCTTGATACCCAGTATGCTTGCGTTCATCCCAGATACTCCAGACAGTCTAGAGGAGATGAGGAGAATGAGGAGCTGTATGCTAATCTCCAGCTAGAGGGTTCCAGCCACACAGGGAGAGGTCATGAAGAGGATGCCCAGTATTCCAGTGTCAAGTTCTTTGGGTGAGTCTATTATTTCTCCCTCAGGGTTACAGAGCAGAGGTGGGCAATTATTTTTGCTGAAGGGCCACATTGGCTTTTAGATTTTGACTAAGGGGCCGGGTGTTAACAGTCAGCTGGTTGATGCCGATAAATTGGGAAGTCTCAAAGCAGTAACCCCACTTTTTCAGAGGACATGTTAACATGCAGGTTTAATTTAGGTGTATAAAGGTGTATTTCATGAATAAAACATTTAATATATTAGGCCTATAATCTAAGTCACCTTGGCTAAATTTATTCTATTTTGGGAAGGTTCCATGGGCTGGATTAAAGAGCTCAATGGGCCGCATGTGGCCCCCAGGCCTTAGTTTGCCCAGGGCTGCTATAGAGGGTCATTTAAAGCTGTATTTGGCAAGACTATTTAGGTTTTCTGTATTTTTTGCCCTCAACGGTGCCTTCCAGGCAGAGCTGCCTTCAAGGCACTACTCCCCTCAGTTTAGGGTTAGCATGAGTGTTGAGGAGGTTAGGTTTAGGGTGAGGGTTAAGGTAGTGCCTTTTAGGTTGTGCTGCCTGGAAGGTGCCATTGGGGGCAAATAACACAATTGAGCCACTTTTAAAGTCAAGTTCGTAGAATTGTCTTTCTAGACAATGTTATTCTGGAAATAGTAAAAAACCTGAATTCTCTAGCTCCCTCTAAGCCCTGTAATCGTGATTCCAAAAATCCAGAGCTCCCGATAGTCTTCCACCAATCAGGTTCGGAGGGAGGGATAACTGCCTGTCAATCACAGCTGACATTGTGCTTAAGCGAGGGAGGAGTTTGAGAGGCTGTTGGGGAGTGTAGTAGAGGCTGGGGGAGGGACCTGAGAATTGTATGATTTTGTTTTTTTTTTACTAAGTCTCGGAATTATGTAGACTTGCCGAATACAGCTATTTTAAACTGTAACCTGATAAAATAGGCCTAGTTATTGTTAATTGTATAAGGTCTAGCTTTTTGGATGATATACAGTATCATTTCCAGGTGAATTGTCTGACCATACAATCCCCTAGTTGGGATCTGTTAGCAGTTGGCCAAACTGACCACTAGATGGCAGGGGAGTAATGTATCTGTAATGTTTGCCGCCCAAAATTACTGGCCTTATTCATTGCCTTGGCATTAGTGTGTTCAACATTTTTGCATACAATACATTTGAGGCCTCTAGCTGTACTGTACTGGAACTAAAGGTGTCTTTCGCTCTGGCAAGAATGTCTGTTGCATCAATTTAGCTAATAGCCAGCAAAGCCCGTAGCTTTGTTAAAGTTACACCCTCAATTAATTACCTAAGCAAACAGGGTATTGGGGCCCTTCACCTCCCATAGCACCTACAAACCACATCGTTATAATATTCAAGCAACTTTCATTGATATAATTATTTGTGTTGAACTTACTGTTGTCTAACCCTGTCATATTTTATTGAAAAACACCATCAACTAGACTACTGAAATGATTAAACAGTCATTCTTGGAGGCCCCTTTCAGTCTGGGGCCCCATACCAAGTGCCTTGTTTGCCTGTCCTGTTACGACAGCCCTGCTTGCACCCCATGGATTCCAATTGCAAGAGTATGCAGGCTGTAAGGGAAAATAAAAGCCTACAGAAGTATTTTTTTTCGCTATATAAACAGCTGTCACAATGACCCTGGAATTGGTATTATGTTATTTGCACGAAAGAGTTATCCATTTCCAGCCAATTAAGCCATGGACAATAGGACTGTTTGAGCACATTCTCGTTTCTGGTATCTTCCCTTAGGACTCAAGCTCAAGCTGTCCAGGAAGAGTCTAATGTCGTCTACAGTAGAATTCAGGCCCACCACCCATTCGAGCAAAGGTAGGACAGGAATATGCAAAATTGTTACGTACATAAAATTGTATGTAATCGGAATCAGGTTAAATCTAGTGGGTCAAGTGACAAGTAGCATGATTGCATAGGATATGGTGATGTCATTTGCTGGGCCGCTTAAAGGTTCTTAGGGGGCCCCAAGCAAACAGGACATTGGGGCCCTTCATTCCCTGTAGACACCCACATGAACCACATTCTTATACTTTTAAAGAATCTTTCATTGATATAATTACTTGTGTTGAACTTACAGTTGTCATACTCCATCTTATAGTTATATTTATTGATAAAAAACAACAAGGAAACAAAAAAAGTCAATCTTGTGGTCCCCTTTGAGCCTGGGGCCCCAGGCAATAGCCTGGTTTGCCTGTCCAGTTGTGACGGCCCTGGTCATTTGTCACATTGTTTTGCCTTGTGTTTATACAAACAGAGCTGATCTAAACGAGGAACAGTGTTCTGCTGCCATCTACAGCAGAGTTAACAATCAACAGCGAAACATAATGGAACACTCTGGAACTTTTGGAGAACATGACTTTGACCCATGTTAGAACTTGAAATGTGTAGTCATACAATACATTTCAGTGTAATTTACAGTAGGGTCTATTATTCTATTGTGATAAACACAGGACAATACTTAAATCAATGATTTTTATTTCTTTTGATTTTTGTTATGTGTACATTTAGTTTTCATTGTTTTCGAATGACAAGTCAATACTTTTGTGATTATAAAAACTATGGTCAGATATGTTGTTTGGAAAATTGTTAGGGCTATGAATGCCAGCCTACATCAGCTTTGCTAAAGAGGGAAAAAGAAAGAATAAAAATGTATGAAGTTATTGCATGGCCTCATCAGATGCCAGCTGTAAGATTGCTTCCCCAGACAGCGTCTACAAAACAAAAATACAATTTCCAATAAAATCTTTCCCTCACTGAATTACATAGGCTTGGTATCATTGATGCCAACAGTTAAATTGTGTAATATTCATCAGAGTACATCTTTATATAACATATTTTTTTATGAGAAAGTTGATACAGTGTGTCTATCATAAAATCAGGTGATAATCATTCGTCATATATTTATCATCTCAAGTCACCAGCACCAAAGTTGTAACAAATACAAGCAAAGTTTATAAACAATAACCAATAAAACAATGACATCTCAGTGTGACTTGGCTGGGAGTGTCAGGGTGAATAACGTCATAGTCAAGAAAACTTGTTAAAGTAACGAGTAAAGTAAAGGCAAGGTAAAATAAAGGCAAAGTAAGCTGAACGTTACTTTGTGGCCCAGGAGCACCCCCTGCTAAATAGATGAGGAAAACAGCATCTGCAGGCAGGCCAGGAACACCAGAGCTACTGAAGGTCTCTCCACTACTGACCCACTAGGAGGTGTTGTGGTGGGGCGTGCTGTGGGAACAAACACATCCAAATTTGAAACTCAAATGTTAAGCTCATGTTTTTTTTGTTTTGTTTTTTTTTTTCCTTTGAAATTGATAAAATCTTCATAATGTTTGTAACTTGATATATCCATTGAAAGTAGTAACCACTCTCAAAAAGTGCTTTGAGGTTCTCACATACCACGCCCAATAATCCAGCCCAATGTATAATATATCATAATATTATGTAATAATGGATGATGGCCAATCATCGTTACAGGGAAACATATCAGCTCTGTCTCTACATTATTCTATCTACAGTATAAGTCTTCAAAAAAAAAAAAAAAAGTCACACAGCCACTTGTACGCCCATGCGTGTTCAATGCATGTACTGCACTATATAGTTTACAACAAAAAAGAGGGCCTCACCTGGAACTGTCACCATCTTAGTGGCTTGGACTGATCTCTGGGCCAGTGAGTTTTCTGCAATACACTCAAACTCTTGTACCAACCCGGATCCTGCTGGGGTCCATCGAATCTCATCTCCCAACACTGAGATGGCACCTTGGGGGAAGCCATGGGAGAACCACCAGGAGGTGGTACATTCCAGCGTGCAGTTGGCCTGGCAGGTGAAGATGTGCTCTACTCCGGCCTCTGCTACATCTGGGCCTTGGATGCCGACAGCCATTGTCCCCACTGTGGGGATTGGGGAATAAAGCAAAAGATTAGTGCACCCTTATACCACCGCTTGGTCAAATTTCCTATTGTGATGCCCAATTTAGAACGTGCATTATTTTTCAGGTAACTGCACGGCTATGAAGTAGTTCCACTTTTCCGTCCATATTCAGACTTGCATATCAATTCGCCCAACTCTCTCTGACTTTTAAATAAACTGTCACATTAACACAAGCTAACAATTTAGTGACCCGACCAACGTTCATGACACAGCAACATTGTAACTTGTGACTGCGATGGTTTTTAACTCTGTCACACTTCGTTTGGAAGTATGGGAGACGGTGAATTTACAGAGCCCAAGACATGTTAGAATCTTTGGATTTAGCGCTTGACAACGGGAGATGGAATTAACGACTGACTTAGAAACTGTACATTAGAACTAGTAACGGCAGTTTATCTTGGTAAGTTTTGTTTGAGACGATTTGTGGTGGAAAGAAGTAGTTCTGACAACTAGCTTGTCTTCAGCCATCAGTAGCCACCTAGCCATCAAAACGGGCATGTTGTTAGTCAAACCACATAGCGGAGAAGTGGCAACAGTGGTATAAGCGGGATAATGAACTCCGTGGCATGCAAATATATAAAAATAACGTACTTATCGAAGTTATAAGGCAACTCGGCCTTCGGCCTCAAACTTCGAACATGCGTTATTTTTATATATCTGCACGCCGTGTCGTTCATTATCCCTTACATATTTTTTTGTAAACACTGTGGGTTGGATATTGATGAAGGCTGCACCAGATATCTTGCACTATAGTGTATCTGAGATATGGAAATGTATGGTGCATTTCAGATCAGACTATATGGACAAGAATAGCACACATTAGTCTACACATTAGTCTATTTGCCTTTTTGACCAAGGTGCAGCATAGATAACAAATTAAACAGCATTTCATATGTCATATTTCATGAACACTGCGACTTGGATAGTGAGGTATACCCTACAGTAATTCATAGTTTATTTTTTAGCTCAGGCCTGCGGATGACAATGGCGAACATTTGTCTGAACATTGACCTGATTTTTGACCTTTTGCATGTGCTGTATAAATACTCCATGTAATAATCATTGCCATAATAATCATTGCCACCAGAACATGTAACTCCAATAAGTGAACATTAAGTAGGCGAAATTAAGTGAACTCACAGCTTAGCAAGTACCCTCGACTAGCTACTTTTGCGGTGTCACTAGTCACCACACAGTCATAAAAGCCACCATCGGAGTATAACAGAGGGTTGAAGGTCAGTGTGGCATTGTCCTCGCCGAAATCCTTCCGGGAGTCAGTGGAGACACGGAGACCATCTTTGTTCCAGGCAGTGGTGACATTAGGGCCTGAGCCCTCACAGACTAGGGTGAAGGCCTGGCCCTCTTTTGGATGAGAGCTAGTATTGGCTTTCACCTGCACTGGATCTGTAGGATGAAACAAGTCATGCAAGTGGGCAGATCGAGAAAAAGTTATTTTTAAATACAATGAAGGAAGGAGCTTTTTTAAATACAAAAGCTCCCTCACTTCCCCATTCACAATCATTTAGCCCAATCAGTCTGAGCTAGTTCCTGCATGCGGTTCTTGTTCCTTGTGTGGGTGTGTGTGTGTGTGTGTGTGTGTGTGTGTATGTGTGTGTGTGTGTGTGTGTGTGTGTGTGTAGAGAGAGAGAGAGAGAGAGAGAGAGAGAGAGAGAGAGAGAGAGAGAGAGAGAGAGAGAGAGAGAGTGTGTGTGTGTGTGTGTTATCGACTTGTGCCTTTGTTGTGTGTTGCCTTAGTTTGTTAGATAAAATACAACATTTATGGGTCAGTGCTTTTCCTCTATCATGATTGGACTATAAGATAATTCATGGGTGAGAAGTAAATGTACAAAAATATGTTTTCAGACATAATAGTCTTGCCTCTAGATAAGCTGCCGAGTGTAAGTGTGATTTTTTTATCCTACACAAACGGAAATACACACCACCACTGAATTACATTGGCTTTGTTCAGTGAGGCCTATTTTGAACATTAAAGTTGTTGAAGATGGCATAGGTTGACACAGAGGTCTATCACACAAATTGACGAGACTTATTGCTAATAGGCTATGGATTATTTCAAGTTAAAAAGGCTCTGAACACCAAAGTTGTAACCAGGATACAAACAGCAAAGGAAACTGTGAAAAAAGGTATTGTCTATTCACTAGGAATTACTCTTTCTCCAAGTGGAATTTGATCAAAAGCTGAAATGTCAGTGGTCATATTATTACTGTAAGTAACACCAGGGATGTCATCCATTGCAGAATCAGAGGAGTGCTGAGCCGTATAACTGGATGAGGTACTCACTGTCAACTGTCACAATCTTTGAGGTTTTCTCTGAGTTCTTAGTGACAGGGTGGACGGAGATACACTCCAGCTTCACAAGCTCCTTGTGTCCGCTCAACGTAAACCTGAGGACGGGTCCCACCAGAACGTGCCCTAACACCCGCCAGATGTAATTACACGGGGGGGTGCAGTCTGCTGAGCAGAAGAAATCGGTGGGCACCCCTGCCATTATCACACTGGGCCCACGGATAGTTGTGTGGTGTGTGCCTCCTAGTCAAGAGAACACATAGATCAGTCTCTGGTTTATATACTTGTGCAAAGACAATAAACACCAGTGTTATTTACAACACCGTTTTTTTATTTTTTATTTATATAGCACTTTGTGCCACCATACAGTGTATATTTCAAATTTCAGGCTAGCTCACACTCCTTTGAAATAAGTTTGTTTTTTATTCTGTCACAGTCACATCAAACACAACCCTGTTCCAATGTGACTATATCAACACGATTTCTCATCAGGAAAGGGATAGTTTCAGACCACAAGAGGAAGAATGTTGGATAAAATGTCAGATACGACAGATGGAATTGTTTTCACTTCTACAATTTGTCCACAAACAATGGAAACATCCCTGAACCTAAATCCAGGTTCTTGTTTTTATAATTTGTTTTGGTGCCATTATGGGAAGTTAGTAGACTCAGTACACACAGAGAAATGGAAGTGCCATTGTGTACCTAAGCCGGTACAACTGCTTGTCGCTGCGGCAGTACCCTTTTGAAGAACAATAATGTATCTGCATATTCAATTCTATTTATTTTGTAGAGCGCTCAAATACAGTACATTGTCTTGCAGCGCTTTACAAACACTACGGGGAGCGTATGCAGGTACTTTTTTGTATCATAGCATTTAAGGTACACTTCTGTACCCCTCACGACTGAAATGTACCTGTCCCATCATGATTGTGCTGTACCCTCAAAAAGGTACTACTCTGTCCTTTTAAGGTACACATGAGAATTTAAGGCAGTATAACTGAAATACATGCACAATCAACAAGTATACAATATATTTGAATCTTGTATTCAGTGAAAAGAAAGGTCACATCACTTTTCCAGTTACAATTTGAAGTACAAATAATTTCCAACTCAAAATATCTCAAAGGTAAATACACTTCAGTGGAAGTTAAGCCTATCGATATACAACATTATCATGATTTAACTCAATGGGTATGTGTCAGCCAGAACAAACAGACAGATACAAATATGTTGTCTGAAAAATGTTTTTTTTTGAAAAGGATGATTGACCGTCTGCGTGTCACGCTAAAATTAGGTTCATGGTCATGTATAAGTCCAATGTGCTGAAACAATTTTGCAATTCTAAAGGTTTTGGTGATGTTGTGGTGTAATATCCATTGCAGGCATTGACAGATAGGATGGACCATGTTGAAAGCAAAATACATACAGAATGTGCCAATGAATGCCTCTTCCAACACCAGTGCAGGAGCACACTTGATGTCCATCAACTACAAAAACAGCTTTCTTAGTTCAGTGTCATGACTTCTGTCATTAAGTGTCACCTGGTATTTGTCATGGTTAGGGTTAGGGTATGTAAGTAGTCATGACAGGCTAAAAAGTTTATGACAGATTCTTGACATCGTCATGTCATAGTTAATGACAGTGTCATGTCAGTCTTATTACGGTACCTTCAAATAAAGTGTTACTGCCTTTTTTCCCAATATGTTTCTGACCGAATGGATTTATTGACTCTTTCTTTCTTGTCTCCACAAATTGCAGTTTTGCTGCACTCTCTCTGTGAAGTTTGTTTTGCGGTGTTTGGTTCATTGAAGCATAGAAATGACAGTTTTTCTCAATTGGTTTGGCTGATTTCTTGAAACTGAGATTACATTCTCAAAATAACATTGAAAAATCTCCAAACTATCTTGCAGCTGTTCAAAACAGAGTTGTAGTTTTCATTGCTTTCATCAAATTTGAATTGCATTAGTCATGTCTCTATTGTCTTAGTGCATTTTGGAAACATTAAGTGTAAGTAGCCTACAGTTTGCACAATTTACACAGTTTGCACATCTTCCAATTAAATAGATCTTGTTGATTTCAACTGATTAGTAAATTTTCAGTCTTAATGGCTGTTCTCTCCAAAATATATCAGCATGATTTCATTGTATACAGTTTTTTTGGAATGTTTAAAAACTAAAATGAAAATTTCCACACAATTTTCTAAATTATGTTACAAGTACCAAAACACTCCCTCAGATTTGCACCATATTACAATGTTTGCTTCACACTTTTAGCAAAACTCTACACACAGTTATATACACAACACAGACACAGAAATCACTTCTCAGGTTCCGTATTTGCAATTGAAAGACACTGCCCTCCAAAATGCTGCACAAATGAATCCACTGAACAACATAGCCACTGACTGTAAACACAATTCCACGAAAAAGTAAACCTCACCTTAAAAATTTAAGTCTCTCCTACATGGACATACAAATTCTTTCAGAAAACTTCCAATACAAAAAAGTATCGTCTCAATGTAAATATTCAACTGAGCAAGTTTCGAAAGGATATCTGTTTGTTAAAATTTTTACCCTATTCAGCTATAATGTAAGTCTATGGAGGGGCTTATAATGGGCATAAGTGGGTGATAACACACACAAAGCTGCAATGCTATCAGTTATTTTTTATTGTTGTATAACTATTTCTGTCGTTACAGGTTAAAAGCCACCGTTCACAATTGTTTTGTATCGTTTTGGAGGGTTTTTCCAGATGTCACATCCATAACGTCACATCCATAACGCCATTTCTTCCAATGAAAACCAACTTTTTTTACATTTACATTTGAAATTAAGTCTTTCTCTGTCTTTACTTAGGTGTCCTGATTGGTATGAATGCAGTAATATTTACATTTCTCTAAAAATTTCACACACTTCACAGCAAAAACTACGCTCTCTCAAAAGTTTGTCCGTTTTTCGTCACGTCCATAACGCAAATTGAATGGCTCATATTCTTATAATGTAAATCATGATATAAATTTTTTGTGTTTGTCTATATTCAGCCATGGAGTTTGCATAAGAATATGAACAAAATTGTGAAATACTGCTAGTTTTGCGGAGGTTATGTGGCAATTTGTTCATCAATAATGCATGAAAATGTCACGTCCATAACGCTGGAATTGCCCACATACAGAATACCTGCATAGGTTTATCCATGACAAATTTTGTCTGAAAATCGTTCTCTTTCTTTCTTTCTTTCTTTCTCTATCCCTCCAACTATAGCACGTTCACAGCAATATCAAGCATAGATGTGGTCTTGTATGTTGCAGTTTATCCATATCTTTTGTCATTTAAATTATCTCATACATAACAATGCCTGGCAAAAAGTCAAGCACTTGCCTTTTCCTAAATAGTTTTTTTTTTTTTTTTACAAATATGTTTTGTATTTATCACCACAATGTGTAACTGACCGTAATATTGTCTGATCATTGGAAGACTGTGTTACCGAAATGGAGCAAAATGGTGTTTTTATAAATGTGTTTTGACTGAACTCTGTCATTTTGCAAACAATCTAAGAGTTATGGAAATTTAGTGTGCCGTTTGGTTAATTGTGTATTTTTTGAAAAGAAGAAATCCTGTTTTCAAAATTGTGTCTAAACAGTTGAAAAAAACTGTAAGTCATCATATGCATAAACGTCTGTTCAGTTGTCAAAATTAGTCAAGAGTAGTCAAGTCAAGAGTAGAATATCTAGAATACCATACAAATCTCTTGAAATACTGTACCCTACCTATAATTCCCCTTGTTTATTTCGTTCATATGTTTATTTTGCAAGATTACATTTTCCTTATATTTTGGTGTATCAAAAGTGCTTTATCATGAGAATAGTGTTTTTCACAATTGCTATAACACATTTCTCTAAACTTTCCATAATTTTCTTAAAACAGTGTTGATGAAGGACAGGCTAAGAGACATGTTGGAAATGAGGGATATTTCAATGGTCCTCTGCCATATGAAAAACATCTAAACATTTTGACTTGTAGTGCTCACACAATGACAAAGGGATGATGCATTTTGGGGGCACTGACTATTTGAATGAGAAAGAAACTTCATTTTGGCACATGGGTGTAGAGCTTTAATCAGGCCTTAAAAGTCAGGCCCGGCCCGAGCCCGACAGGATTCTGCCCAAAGCCGTTTGAGCCCGAATGAAGTTGCTTTTTTCAAAGCCCGAACCCGTTTACAGCCCGACAAATACAGCCATAGGCACCGGAAGCGGGGATGCAGGGATGCATTTGAATCCCCACTTTTTTCGATGAAAATGTAAAAAATCTTAACACTGCACAAAGTCCATATTTGCATCGGCAGTCACTTTCTACTGTTCATGTTAGTAATTAATCCAATGCCTTGCTGCCCCTAGACATATGATCCCCGGACCCCGCACAATGGCAACAAAATAATGTTTAATTGTGAGACTTACTTCCACTTTCACTGCGCAAGTTGAAAATATAGGCTATCTGGCATCGGTTTGCGATAAGCCTACGCAAGGCAACGCAATGCATTGTAAAGTCTGTGAAAAGTTATTCTTTTTGTGCGCAGAAATCAGTCAAATCGATATGAGCTTGCAAATTCAAGCGGTAATGTGGATAAACTTTCCCGAAAGAAATGAATAGTGACATGCTGTTGGCGAGTAGAACATTTATTTATCAAGATGACATAGAATGGATTAATTGAGTATTGTACCTTGTTCTCTGATGTTAAAATACAATATATTAAATTGTATTTTGTCAAAAAGAAGATCAAGTGATATTTTACAAGCCTAGTTAACACCTCTCATTTATGATGTGTATTGAAATGGGTTTTTTGCCTAAACAACGCCTCACTCTGGCCACCTTAATTGAACTGCAATGGCTTTGTGCTATTTGACATCATTTGTAGGCTTTGTTCTAATTCGCCCATCATTTAATGGCTATTTCTAAATGTAGGATTTCCATATGAAAGAGGGCAGAACCATGCCTCATGTTCATGATAGCTCTTTGACCATCCACAACCTCTCTTAATTCATCAAAACCAATGTAAAAGTGGTTTTCCATTCTATGTCTCCTTTAAATTGCTGCTGTGCTCCCGTATAACAACCTGCCCCTGTTTCATGTTAGGAATTAATCCTATGCCTTGCGTGGATGGGGTCAGGCAGGCAGTTCCGCACACAATGAATGATGGCAAAATTGAGTTGTTAAAACTTTTTTTTAACATAATTTATTGACTATGAGCTTCAGGCCACTTGGCCTTTCTTGACAAATTAAAATAAATTCTATCTATTGCGATCTATCTCACGCTAATCGAAATGCATCACCTGATCAGTCAATAACCGCGCAAGCCCGAGACCGAATACAATGACAGAAATTAAGACCGAACCCGACCCGAACAGTCAGGCCCGATGGGTCCCTTCAGGTTCGGGTAAAAATCTTAAGCTCTACATGGGTGAACTTTTTTGGGAGACATATGAGCTTTGGAGGTGATCCATGGTGTTTTGCCGAACCATCCAGTTTAGTTTTGCAAAAAGTACTAAAGAGTGTGGAGAACATCCGGTCTGTTTCGAAAAATGAGCCGAAGCAATTGAGAAAAATCTTTGCAGTTTGCGTGGCGCTGACTATTTACATGGGAATGAAGTTAGGTCTGAAGCATGGGTGAACAGTTTTGGGAGAGATGTGTGCTTTTGCAGGTTAGTTGTGGTGTTTTGCAGAATCTTTTTCAAGAAATGAGTCAAACCATATAAAAAAACAGCAAAACAAACAAACAAACAAAAGAAACTACAGCTTACCTGCATCAGCGAAAGTGTTTAGGGAGAGAAAGAATATGGATTCTATGGGTAAGACAGATGACAAATAACATCAATGATAAAATGAATAAATAACAGGAATTGACCATTATCTGACCTACATACTGCATGTATGTCAGTTTGAAGTTAAAATGGGCATCACATTTCTATAAAATGTTAAAAGTAAATTTAATAATACACATAACTTACAAAAGCAGTGTGTGGGTGACTATAAAAGATAATAATGATATGAGATGTGATATGAGATATGTATGGAAATTTGTTAGCCTACCTGCTAGTGTGAAAAGAATAATAGTGTTCAGAAGATTCCTGTGAGCTGCCATTCTGTTCAAGAGTTTGTTTGTTGTAAGTTCCTGAAATTCTTTTGGGGTTCTTTACTCATATTATCTCTGAGATCCTGCTGATATCAATTTCTTTTATAGGGCTATTTAACTTCCTTATATGCATGGATTTGGGCAGGTCTTCAGCTGAGCCATCATAGATTAGAGAACAATGATGTTTTATTCATTCATTAAAGGGCAACTTCAGTCATTTTCAACAAGAGCTCTATTGCTCAAGCTACTTGAGATTAGCCAATACTGAAGACGCAAGACATTTTGGTCCAACCATATAGGTTTCCTTGAACAGAGAATAATTGTCACAGGGTGACGAATAGCAGGCCGAAGGAACGGGAAAAATGTGTCTTGTCTTTACCCGGACTGATTTGGGCACTGCTCACAACAATAGATTGCCGCGATCTCATTAGTGTTTAACGCAATGCAGGTGTTTAGCGGGAAGCAGTCAGCAAGATGATTGGGGGGAGACATCTGTCTGAAACGCTTTTAACCTCGGACTTTTGAGTCACACAGTATGCAGGAGAGCAGGCCGAAGACGCTGGAAAGTCTCGGAGTGCAACTGAAGACTGGGATGAATGAGGAGTCTTGAAGGTTGAACGTTACGGAGGAACGTGGAGCACCGTGCGCCGGTGGAATTGTGCCGTCAAGCTACAGAGGGATGAGTGATCCTGACCAAGGAAGCTAAGTGATCTTTCCTTTTCTCAGATAATAGTCTAAGGACCCGGGACTTAAGTTTGTGTGTTGAATACTGCCCTGTTCCTTGCTTGCTTAATTGGTGTTAAGCTACCACTAGCCTGTCATCCTTCGTGTGTTTATGAAAGCCAAGTCCATCGCTGTTACATCGCCGAAACCACTAGCTCACCTAAGTTTCAGAGTTGTTTATGAATGCCAAATCCATCGCTGTTACATCATTGAAGCCATTAGCTTACCTTGGTTTGAAGTGTTTATGAATGTCAAGCCCACCACTGAGTACATCGTTAAAGCCCATTAGCCTGCTGCCTTGCCTGTTCTGATTACCAACACCATGCCAGCTGCTGTTACACTGCTAGGGCCACTAGCCTGCTTCTCCCTGGTGTGTTTATCCAGTGCCAAGCCCGATACTGTTACATAGCTAACACTCGCTAGCCTGCCATCTGTCCTGGCGTGTCTATTGAGTGCCAAGCTCATCGCTGTTACATTGCTTAAGCCCACTAGCCTGCCACCTGTCCTGATGTGCCTATTGAGTAACCCCCCGCCTGCCTCGCACTCCACTTTCTGTCCTGGACAAGCTTGCTCGGCATCCAAGCCCTGTAGCCGCTGCCCCAGAAGGACCGGAGACTTCAGTCCGCCCTAGTGCTAGAAGTGATCGGTGTTCTGTGTCTGTATTGACGTGGGTGTTCACCCCTCGTGTTAAGTGTGTTTCCTCCTCCAGGAATTGAAACGGGTGGAAATGGAATGGGATAATGGAATAACCTTAAACCCAAGCGAGGAGACGCCTGCAGAACCAGCAAAAATGGCACGTGAGTATTGCACGTGAGAATTGCAGTGACCAATTCGAAGAAGAAGGCTTCTTTTCACAAGGAGCAGAGGAAGACTGGAGCTGGCAGCATATTCGTTTCTGGTCTCACCCCTCTGGAGGAGCGAGTTCTGTGCAGCTTTTGGCTGCACTGTGGTTTTATGCCTCGGGCAGCTTTTACAAGGTGTTGGGGGACAGCCTGGGGCTGAGCAAGGCCTCTGTCTGGCCTGTCTGACATCGGTCACCGAGGTGTTGCTGCCACTTGCTGGAAGGATTGCCTTTCCATCCACACCAGAGGATATCGCGAAGACCACCCAGGGATTCCATAGTGTCGCCGGTCTACCCCGGGTTGTGGGCGTTATTGATGGAATACTGATCCCAATTGCCATATCCTCTGTCAACGAGCCCATCTAGTTGTGCAGGAAGGGCTTCCCGGCACTGAATGTGCAGATGGTGTGCGGTCATCAGGGGGTCTTCACTGACATTGTGGCCAAGTGGCCGGGCAGCACACATGATTCCTTTGTATGGAACAACTCTGCCCTATGTCAGGCGGCTGAGAGGGGTGACTGGGGGCTGCTGGCTCTGCTTACCCCTTTCCAGCAGCCCAACACCGCAGTAGAGGCCCGCTATAACCGAACCCATATCACCACCCGCAATATCATGGAGAGGGCCATCGGGGTGTGGAAGCAGTGGTTTCGGTGTATCAGCAAGATGGCTGGTGGCGTCCATCTCCATCCAACGGAATGCTGCGTTGTGGTGATGGCCCTGCTCCACAACATGGCTGTGCAGGCCAATGTTCTGCTGCCAGAAGAGGAAATGGTGTTGGAGGCAAAGATGCCAATCCTCGAGGCCTGGAAGTGAGGAACAATTTAGTGCACCACATGTTTGGTCCTTACAGAACTTGCCCATACCCCCACCTCTCCCTTATTTTGTTTTTGGTTGTTTTTCGTCAACATTTATTTCTCCCTTTTTATGTTATTGTTTTTTTTTTTCTTTTTTGTTCTTTTTGTGCATCAAATGGTGCTCAATGTGACAGTTTTAAGACCCAAACAGACGAGGAAATGGTC